>WSYH01000967.1:0-134950 GCA_036426205.1 Ascaphus truei | reverse complement strand
ACGATTCTTTATTGATGTGTGTGTTTTATTTATACTGTACATGTGCAGAGTGTCTCCGAAGCAGGACTGCTGTGGTTTTAGGTCCGGGGACCCCCTGCTCCCCGAGATACAGGCCCCTTTAGGGGGTGCCGGTATCCCTCTGCTTGGTTTACAGGCCGCGGTCACGTGATCGGGACCTTTAAACCAAGCACAGATATACCGGCACCTCATAAAGGGGGCTGTATCTCGGGGAGCAGGGGGTCCCCTGACCTGAAACCAACGCGGTTCAGCTCCGGAGACCCCTTGCACATGTACACTATAAATAAAAATGTATTTCAAAGGTTGTTATTGATTGTCATTTATTATTTAGATTTATTTTTTATTTTTTGGCGGCTGCTGTGTGTGAGTTTTTTTTATTTGTGTGTAGCGGGAGCTGGTGAAGGGGGTATTAGCCCAACGGTGGTTGTTTAGGGCTTGCGGGGGGCAGCGGGAGGGCTTAACCCCTCATGACCGTAGCGGTATTAACTGCTACGGTCTGAAGGGGTTAAGTGCAACAGGAACCCCCCCGCAAGTCCTAACTCACACCAAGGGCCAAATACCCTCACCCACCCCCGCTACCCACAATAAAGCGGGCACGGTGGGTTAACCCTTCTGTCTTAGCGGCTATAAGCTATGGTAATGAGACAGCATTTCTGTATTTTTAATAATATTGTGCAGGAGCAGGGGGTTCCCTGAGCATTAATTTCTGGCTCAGGGAACCCCCTGCTCACTGTACGATATTATTAAAAATACAGAAATGCTGCTTCGTTACTGTAGCACATAGCCGCTAAGGTAAGGAACGAGTGTTTATTATATTATGTTTTTTATTCATACTGTAGATGTGCAGAGGGTTCCGGAGCAGAACCGCTTGGTTTAGGTCCGGGGGACCCTCTGCTCCCCGAGATACAGGCCCCTTTAGGGGGTGCCGGTATCCCTCTGCTTTGTTTACATGTCACGGTCACGTGATCGGGACCTTTAAATGCAGAGGGATACCGGCACCTCATAAAGGGGGCTGTATCTCGGGGAGCAGGGGGTCCCCAGACCTGAAACCAACGCGGTTCAGCTCCGGAGACCCCCTGCACATCTACACTATGAATAAAAAATGTATTTTAAATAATTTTTAATGTGCCGATGTTTGCGCAGAGAGAGCAGCGGTTCTCTCTCTGCTGCAAACACATCTCGCCCCCGCCGGCCTATAGTATCATTGATGTGCATATACAGTACTGTATGTGTATGTTAGGGGTTATAGGGGTTGTTGTTATACAGTATATATATATATAGTATATACTGCATTACAATTCATGAATTTATGCCATCTGGCGGACACGCGAAGCATTGCAGCCTAGTAAATCCTGAACCATTATCAATTAACACATCAACTGCGCGTCAGCCGTGTAACGCGCCTGGCTGGGAAGGCAAAAGGAGCCCGGCATGCTCCGGGTGAACAGAGTGGCATTCCAGGAACATGCCAGGTACATGCCAGGGATTAGTAAGAATAAAAGCTGCCGCAGCAGTATTTGTTTGGCTGTTTTTTCTTTGTTCTACTTGGCAACAAGTAGAATTGCTGTTCAACTGAATAGGCCGGCTTCGCCGGCCAATCAGTTTTAAACCAGATCAAAATAGACCCACTTCTCTCTCTACTCTTCCCCTCGCTACCATTGGTGCACCTCCCTTTATAATCCCTGTCTGTCACCTCTTCCTCGCTCTGCATAGTTCCTGTTTCCCTGTATGTTACCTGTCCAATGCTGTGCTCCCTCTGTGCTCCTGTGAATTCCTGCTCCTGTGTTATTTGGATTTCCCTGGCTTTGACCCCTGCTCTCCCTGGACTACTCTGCTCTCTGGTAACCCCTTGAACCCTGCTACACATACGACTTCGCTGATCTCTGGCTTCCTAGAACCTGGCTTGCTCACTGATGACTCTACTCTCTGGATCCCCTGAACATTGGCTAACGGACACGACGATTCTCACGGACACTCCCAAGCGTTGCAAGTATAACTTAACAATTCTCTCTACAGGCCCAGCAATGCTATACCACACTCCGGGCTTGCTCCCACTGCTGCGGGTGTGTGGTATCATACCGTTCCCACCTCTGCGGGCATACAGGCGTGACATTATGCAGAGCCCAACAAAAGCAGACCCCCCTGAGGTGGGTACAAGTATTACCATAGAGGCCTTACGCTTTAGAGGCCAGCGATCAGCTGGCCACAGTGTCGCAACAATTAGCATTCTTCAACCGTCAGGAGGGTACCACGGTTTCTGCACCAACAATGGCTAACCCCTACACCGGTCCTGGTCCACGGATTCCTTCTCCTAGTCGCTATGATGGGAACCCACTCAACTGCCGCGGTTTCGTAAACCAATGTGAGGTACAATTTGAGATGTCTCCCTCCCTGTTTCCTACTGGCCGTGCTAAGATTGCGTATATCTACGCCCTACTCACTGGAGACGCCCTTGCCTGAGCCTCTCCCCTATGGGAACGTGGTCACGAAATAATGCAAGATTATATGTTATTCAGACGTGAATTCCAACTTGTTTTGATACCCCCGCACGAGACAGCTGCCTTCTCTCTCTTCCATGTTTCTCAGGGTCGAAATTCAGCTGCCAAATACGCCATCGCGTTCCGTACGCTAGCCGCTGAAGTGCAATGGAATGATGAGGCTCTCGCAGCAGCTTACTGGCACGGACTCTCAGATACGTTGAAAGACGATTTGGCCACTCACGTCCGGCCTACGTCCCTGGAGGAACTCATCACCCTGAGCGTACGCATGGATCAGCGCACGCAAGAGCGACGACACGAGAGGCACTGTTCCCATTCTTCTTCCTTTGTTATGTCTCACAGGTCAGTCACCACTCCTCTCCTGGCTCTGGAGTCTTCGGAACCTATGCAGGTTGGCAGTCAACAGCTCCAGGCAACCGAGGCGGCGCCAGAACCGGCTGTGTTTCTATTGTGCTTCCTCGGAACATCGCCTCCAGAACTGTCCCTTGAAGCTGGGAAACGGGCACACCCAGTAAAGGTAAAGGGTCTTCTACTGGGTACTGTCTCTCCTAACCCCTCTCCTTCCAAAAAACTCCCAAAGAAGCTGATGCTACCAGCCACATTGGAGGGTCCCAACCTTGTCGTAAAGGTTGAAGCATTCATAGATTCCGGATCGGGCGGTAATTTCCTGGACCAGCAGTTTCCAGAGGAGAATCAAATCCCCATGGTCAGAAGGAAGAGCCCAGTGGGTCTTGAGGCCATCGACGGATGACCACTCCAGCCGGCTTTCATCATTTGGGAGTCTTACCTTGACCCTGGCTGATGGTCACAAGGAGGTAATTGTCTTTGACGTTTTTCAGTCTCCTTCAGTACAAATTATATTAGGATTGCCTTGGCTTCAACTCCACAATCTGTGCATTGATTGGTCTGGTACCGTGCCCATCCAGTGGCCCTCGTCCGCAGATACTACGCCAGCGGATCCTCCTGTGGTTGTGCTTGCTGGTCTGGTCTCCGTACCAACCGACCATTCACCCTTGCCTGCCGTGTACCATGAATACCTGGACATGTTCAACAAGGTACAAGCAGAGGTCCTTCCTCCTCAACGCCCGTACGATTGCCCGGTCGACCTCATCCCCGGGACTGTCCTGTCGAAGTCTAAGTCTTAGCCACTCTCCATCCCGGAGACCGAGGCCATGACTACTTATATTCAAGAGAACCTGGAGAAAGGTTTCATCCGCAACTCCACCTCTCCTGCTGGTGCGGGGTTCTTTTTTGTGAAAAAGAAGGATGGATCTCTAAGGCCTTGCATAGACTTCCGTGGACTCAATAAGATCACGGTGAAAAACAGGTATCAGCTTCCGCTCATTTCTGAACTGTTTGATCGTCTCCAGGGGGCCTCTATTTTTTCAAAACTTGACTTAAGGGGTGCCTATAATCTCATTCGCATAAGAGAGGGAGACAAGTGGAAAACAGCATTTAACACTCGTTCTGGACACTATGAATACCTTGTTATGCCCTTTGGCTTGTGTAATGCCCCGGCCGTCTTTCAGGAATTTATGAACGACATCTTCCGTGACGTTTTGGGTACCTTTGTTATTGTCTATCTAGACGACATCCTTATTTTTTCTAAAAATCTTGAGGAACACATCCAGCACACCAAACTTGTGCTCTCCAGGCTACGTTCTAACCGTCTTTACGCCAAGATGGAAAAATGTTTGTTTCACCAGGCTTCCACAGCCTTCCTAGGCTATATCATCTCCAGCCAAGGTTTCTCCATGGACCCAGAGAACTTGAAGGCGGTTCTCGATTGGCCACTCCCTAATTCGCTCAAAGCGGTGCAACGTTTTCTTGGCTTCGCCAATTATTACAGGAAGTTTATCAAAAAAAATTCTTCCATTGCCCTTCCCATCACCGCCTTGACCAAGAAAGGTGGCGATGTCTCATCCTGGTCACCAATGGCCATCACAGCCTTTGAGACCCTCAAGAAGGCGTTCGTCCCTGCCCCCATCCTGCGTCATCCGGATACCTCCCTTCCCTTTACTTTGGAGGTTGATGCCTCAGACGTAGGAGCTGGCGCAGTTCTGTCCCAGAGGACTTCTCCTCATGAGAAACTCCATCCTTGTGGTTTTTTTTCATGGAAATTTTCAGCAGCAGAAAAGAACTATGATGTCGGTAATCGTGAACTGCTGGCAATTAAGTTGGCTCTCCAGGAATGGAGACACCTGTTAGAGGGTTCCAAAGAACCAATCGCCATTCTCACCGACCACAAAAATTTGTTATATATTGAGGGTGCTCGCCGCTTGGGCTCCCGCCAGGCTCACTGGTCACTCTTCTTTTCCCGCTTCAAATACACCATCTCCTATATCCCTGGTACCAAAAATGTTAAAGCGGACGCCCTTTCTCGTCAGTTTGCCTCTGAATCCGAGGCTAAAGAAAGCTCAGAACCCATTCTCCCGGCCAAATGCATAGTCTCGGCTAACAACTTTGATGTATTGGACGAGATTTATAAGGCACAGGCACATATCCCCAGCAGGTTCAGGGTACCAGAAGGACGTCTCTACGCGGCTCCACGCTTCCGCCATAAAGTCTTACTTTGGGGTCATTCCTCCAGAGCAGTTGGTCATCCAGGCTTCAAGAGGATGGCTGATCTCATTAAACGGACTTTTTGGTGGCCCAGGATGAATCAGGATATTTTCAATTTTACTTCCGCCTGTCCCGTTTGTGCCCAGAGTAAAACCCTACATCATAAGCCTTCTGGACTTCTGCTACCCCTTCCCATCCCCGAACAACCCTGGAAACACATTTCGATGGACTTTATCGTTGAACTGCCAGTGTCCAAGGGATGAATACTATTTTGGTCGTAGTTGACAGATTTTCAAAACAGGCTCATTTTATTCCCCTCAAGGGTCTTCCCAACTCGGCTACCTTGGCAGATGTATTCTCCAGAGAGATCTTTAGGCTACATGGCGTTCCTATCTCCATTGTCTCTGATCGGGGGTCTCAGTACATTTCTAAATTTTGGCGAGCTTTCTCTCAAAGATTGGGTATCTCCCTCCTGTTCTCCTCGGGTTATCATCCACAAACTAACGGTCAAACTGAAAGGATGAACCAAACCCTCGAACAGTATCTGAGATGCTTTATTTCCGATTCGCAGGATAACTGGGAGGATCTTTTACCATGGGCAGAATTTGCCATCAACTCCTTAAAGAACGAATCCACTCAGGAATCTCCCTTCTTCATTAACTATGGGTTCCACCCCGGTAGTCTCCCTCTCTCACCTTCTCCTACTGGAGTTCCTGCAGCCGACTCTCATATCACCAACCTACAACAGTCCTGGAAGAGGATTCTCAACTCCCTACAGTCTGCGGTGGCTAAGTAAAAGATCAAAGCTGATCGTCACCGTCAAAGAGGTCTTTCATTTAAGCCTGGTGATTTGGCCTGGCTGTCATCCAGGAATATCAGACTCAAATCTCCTTCACCCAAACTATCCCCCAGATTCTTGGGCCCTTTTAAAATCCTAGAGAAAATCAATCCCGTGGCCTATCGCCTTGAGCTTCCCCCTCTATGAAAATTCCATCAGTTTTTCACCTTTCCCTCCTGACGGAATTTGTGCCCAGTCCTCATTTCCCGGATCCCTCTCGGAGACCTAAACCAGTGTCCACCCTGGGTCAACAAGAATACGAGATTCAGTCTCTCATCGACTTACGGATTTCCAAAAAAGGACTCCAGTTTCTCGTTCACTGGAAGGGCTACGGTCCTGAGGAACGGTCCTGGGTACCGGCACATCATGTCCACGCCCCAAGGTTGCTGTCACAGTTTCACCAGAAATTTTCCCTTAAACCGTGGGTGGATCACGCGGAGATTGATCCTCAAGGGGGGGATACTGTGACGACTCAGGATATTCCTTCCCCTTCCACTCCTTCTCTCCCGTTAACCTTCCTGCTCCTCACTCCTCTCCTTCACCATCTACCTCTTCCCCCTTGCCGCAGCGCGTTCCCCGCAGGTCCCGTGTACCCACGCGTTCCTACAGTCCCTGCCACAATCCTCCCCGCTCCCCCGCGGTAGCTCCCTTACCTTCCCCTGTGGTGCCTTCTGTCCCGTTGCCTCCTCCGCCTGTGGTTCCCGTGGCGCGGCGTTCCTCGCGCCTAGTGACGTGTCCGGTGCGCGTGCCCCCTCTGCCCATGGGGGACGCACATGCATCATCTCTCCCCTTGCTGGCCATCGCGCGGGCGCAGTCCTCGCCCGCGTTTCCCTCTGCTTGGCTCTGTCCCCCTTCTGCTGCCTTTCCCTGCTTTGTCCGGGCCGCACCTGTGTTGCAGTCTGTGCGCGCGCATCCCCAGCTTACAGGGGCCGTGCGCACAGACTCTCCTTATCAGGATTTCCCTGTCTCCGCCTCCCAAGCTGTTCAGGCCATTCCCAGGACTGCCCCTTCTGTCTCCTCCTCTTCTCTCCCTGACCTATCTCTTGCTTCTCCCACTTCTCTCTCTACTCCTCCCCTCGTTACCATTGATGCACCTCCCTTTATAATCCCTGTCTGCCACCTCTTCCTCGCTCTGCATAGTTCCTGTTTCCCTGTATGTTACCTGTCCTATGCTGTGCTCCCTCTGTGCTCCTGGGAATACCTGCTCCTGTGTTATTTGGATTTCCCTGGCTTTGACCCCTGCTCTCCCTGGACTACTCTGCTCTCTGGTAACCCCTTGAACCCTGCTACACATACGACTTCGCTGACCTCTGGCTTCCTAGGAACTGGCTTGCTCACTGACGACTCTACTCTCTGGATCCCCTGAACATTGGCTAACGGACATGACGATTCTCACGGACACTCCCAAGTGTTGCAAGTATAACTTAACAATTCTCTCTACAGGCCCAGCAACGCTATACCACACTCTGGGCTTGCTCCCACTGCTGTGGGTATGTGGTATCATACCGTTCCAACCTCAGTACTGGGGTCTGGCTTGGTCTGCGGGCATACAGGCGTGACACATATAATGTATGTGGCCTTAATATTCTGTCCATCATCCTTTGAAAGGTGGCAGGAACCCCATGAAGACCAAACGGCAACACCTTATATTGGAAAAGACCATCAGGAGTAGAAACCGCAGTATTTTCCTTTGCCTGCTCTGTGAGTTGAACCTGCCAGTAACCCTTGGTCAAATCTAGTGTGGTGAGGTAATGGGCTCTCCCAAGCCTCTCCACTAACTCATCAGCCCTTGGTATGGGGTAGGAATCAAATTTTGAGATAGCATTCAGCATGCGATAATCGTTACAAAACCTTACAGTTCCATCTGGCTTTGGTACAAGCACAATAGGGCTTCTCCAGTCACTTTATGACTCCTCAATCCCCCCAAGTTCTAGCATTTTCTTAACCTGTGCTCTAATTGCCTCTCTACGAGCTGCAGGTATTCTATAAGGCTTTAGATTGACCCTTTTTCCTGGTTCGGTTATAATGTCATGCCTAATAACCCTAGTTCTTCCTGGAACTGCGGAGAACACCATTTTATTTAATTTAACAAATTATTTGGCTTCCTGTGCTTGGTGTATAGACAGGGCCTTTGATATGTTCACTTCTGTATCTGGGTTTTCCCTAGTGGGGAAGGCAGTGGTTTCCACAGTAATTAAAAAATGAAGTATTGAACGCGCTGTCCCTCCAAATGTTCTCCCTCGGCTATCAGGTTCCTCCCTGCAGCTCCTAATCTCCCGTGATCAGCGGGGCACACTCAGCAGACAAATATACAAAAATAGGAGCGCATGAAATGAAACCAAGAGAAAACCGAATTTAGTACATATTCTTTATCATAAAAATGTTACAATTCATATAAACACACAATTGACTACAATATTAATATATATATATATATATCAAAAAGTGCCTAAATGACACTACATACAAATATAGACAAATATAGACCACTATGTCAAATACTGACGCCCGTGCCACATGGGGGATTGGGGTGCAAACACCCAAACACACACAGGGAGTACCCTAGTTGTTGCAGGGAAAGAGAGAGTAAAGGGACTGCCCAGATGAAAAAATGTCAGACCTGAATACTCAAACACCTCCCGTGTGGAAACCTCGTGGTGTAGCTGGGCTATGGCTGCATCGCAAGCAGACCGTCATCACGGACGTGCGTCGCTGCGTGATGACGTCACCTTACGCGTTTCGTGTCAAATGACACTTCTTCAGAGGTTGGTCATAGGCTCTTACAATGGAGTTTAAATACCTCTATAGGTTAGTATATCCACCAATGAGAGGCCACGTCTGATAAAAAGAATCAACCTTCCAATCAAGAACAAGTATACATGCATATACCTAAAAAAAAGGGTAAAACTAAGAAAAAACGAACCACCTAATATTACATGCAAAATAAACATAACACGAAAATAAAAAATATATAGAAATAAAAATAGATTAATAACTGTTAATTAATCTAAAAGGGTGTTTTGCAAATAAATAATGCAATAGCAAGAGATGTCTAAACAAATATAATAAAAATATTTGGAAACCCATCGCATCTTGCTACTACTCCAATTGGGTCAGAGCTACTGTAAGCTCGCAGGACCCTTAAATTAATATTAATAGAGGACATATGACATGTCCAAAGTGCCATATAATCACAGTTATCAGAATGGATATATATTCCCCAAATGCAAGAGATGGATATTGGTAATAAAATAAATAAACAGATAAACCAGATCCATCGACGGTGCAATATTAACTGCGATGGATCTGGTTTATCTGTTATTTATTTTATTACCAATATCCATCTCTTGCATTTGTAATATTAGGTGGTTCATTTTTCTTAGTTTTACCATTTTTTTTTTTTAGGTATATGCATGTATAACTTGTTCTTGATTGGAAGGTTGATTTTTGATACGACGTGGCCCCTCATTGGTGGATTCTAACCTTATAGAGGTATTTAAACTCCATTGTAAGAGCCTATGACAACCTCTGAAGAAGTGTCATTTGACACGAAACGCGTAAGGTGACGTCATCACGCAGCGACGCACCTCCGTGACGACGGTCTGTTTGCACTGCATCCATAGCCCAGCTACACCACAAGGTTTCCACACGGGAGGTGTTTGAGTGTTCAGGTCTGACTTTTTTTCATCTGGGCAGTCCCTTTACTCTCTCTTTCCCTGCAACAACTAGGGTACTCCCTGTGTGTGTTTGGGTGTTTGCACCCCAATCCCTCATGTGGCACAGGCTTCAGTATTTGACAGTGGTCTATATTTGTATGTAGTGTCATTTAGGCACTTTTTGATATATATATATATATCAATATTGTAGTCAATTGTGTGTTTATATGAATTGTAACATTTTTATGATAAAGAATATGTACTAAATTCGGTTTTCTCTTGGTTTCATTTCATGCGCTCCTATTTTTGTATATTTGTTTCCACAGTAATTAGAACCTCCCTTTCTTTCCAGGTCTTGAGTAAGTTCACATGGTATATTTGTTCAGGCATTCGTCTGCCTGGCTGTCTCACTTTATAATTTACCTCACCCATTTTTTCAATACCTCATATGGTCCATGCCATTTTGCCAGAAATTTATTTTCTACTGTGGGGATTAACACTAGGACTCTGTCTCCAGGTTGAAACCTACGGACCCTAGCATTCCTATTATAGCTATTCCGCTGGTTACGTTGGGACTTTTCCATATGTTCCTGCACTATAGGCATAATGGCTGCCATGCGTTCCTGCATTTGGGTTATGTGCTCAATTACACTGCGATGGGATTTAGTCTCCTGTTCCCATGTCTCCTTGGCTTTGTCAAGTAACCCCCTAAGGTGTCTACCATACAACAATTCAAATGGTGAAAACCCAGTAGATGCTTGGGGCACTTCTCTAATAGTAAACATTAAATAAGGTAACAGAAAATCCCAGTTCTTTCCATCCTTATTAATTACTTTCCGCAGCATTGCCTTTAGGGTTTTATTGAACCGCTCCACCAAACCATCAGTTTGTGGGTGGTACACAGAGGTCTTTAACTGTTTTATGTGGAGATGTTTACATAGCTCCTTGGTTACCCGAGACATGAATGGAGCACCCTGATCTGATACGATCTCCTTGGGGAATCCCCACCCGACTACACATCATCATTAACTCTTTAGCAATAGATTTTGCTGAGGCCGTGCGTAGAGGGATTGCCTCAGGATATCGGGTCGCATAGTCTAATATCACCAGTATGTACTGATGCCCCCTGGCTGACTTCACTAAAGGGCCAACAAAATCCATAGCAATGCGTTCAAATGGGATTCCAATTATTGGTAGGGGTACCAACGGACTACGGTACGCTGGCAAAGGGGCAGTGAGCTGACATTCTGGACACGATGAACAATAATCTATTATTGCTGCCATCACCCCTGCCAATAAAAACTCCTGAGAATGCGCTCTTTCGTCTTTTCAAACCCTAGGTGACCTAGGTACATGGCTATGCGCGAGGCTTAACAGTGCGCTGATACGCTTTTGGCACTAACAATTGTTTTACTCTAACAGACTGTTTTTCCTCAAGGCGATACAACAGATCGTTATCCACCTCAAAGTAAGGATAAGACAAAGTTCTGTCTGGATTAGTAGGGGTTCCATTCCTTACTGAAATGGAATTTCGGGCTACTGACAAAGTGGGATCAGACCACTAGGCACTCTTAAAGTTACCTGGGCTGACTTCTAAATCAATAAGGTCAATGTCTGGTTCCGGACTATTAGATGGTCCGGCACCATTTTGTTCTTGGTTGTCGCCCACTAGTGCTTTTACAGGGTATGGCTGTTTACTCCCAGACTTATTTGTGCTATCTAGTTTGTCTCCCAAAATGTCAGCAAATAGGAAATCATCATTACATTCATCTGACGAACTAGTGGCACGTTATTCAGCAGCTGGCCATAAATTTAGAAAATGGGGAAAATCTCTACCAATAATCATGTAATGGGCTAATTTTGGTACAAGACCAACTCGCCAATTTACAGAGCCACACTGTGACTCAACCTGTATTTCAGCAGTGGAGTAGTTATGTACATCCCCATGTATACATGAAATATCAATCTGTTGGGAGTCATCTACCTGAATACCATTTACCAAATCTGGGTCTATGAGGGTAACCATACTCCCTGAGTCTAGTAATGCCTGAACCTGTGTCCCCTCTAACTGCACGGAACACCAAGGGTAACTATTCAGACAGCCATTTTTGTTTGCGGAACGCACAGTTTGAGCATACAGTGAGTAATCATCCTCATTATTACTACCCACATTACATTCCATGGGTGCAACCATTCTGGGACAATCCTTTGCCATATGTCCAAACTCTCGACATTTAAAACATTTTACAGCATAGTCCCTTATAGGTTCTTCCCGCTTAACAAAGTTCCTTTCTCTTGTGGTTATGTCCCTGGGGTTATAGACCCCAACCTGTTCAGCAAAATTCCCCCTTTTCCCTGGAACAGTCTTACAAGTTTTACTGGGGCTCTGGACCTTTCGGTTCTCAGGCTGTCCTTGGATAGGGGGTTGAAGCCATTCTCCAGCTGCAATGTACCGTTCTACCAATGCGACTAACTGGTCAGCTGTTTGGGGATCAGTCTGACTGACCCAGTGACGAAGGGCAACAGGTAAGCCTCTCAGAAATCGGTCCATCACTAGTTGCTCCACAATGTGGCTGGATGTGTTGATTTCCGGTTGTAACCACTTTCTGGCAAGATGTATTAAGTCAAACATCTGTGATCTTGTGGCTTTATCCAGGTTGTAGGTCCAGACGTGAAACCTCTGGGCACGGACAGCCGTTGTCACCCCTAGGTGCGCCAGGATCTCCTTTTTCAGCTCGCTGTAATCACTGGCTTGAGCCGGTTCCAGATCATAGTATGCTTTCTGGGCCTCCCCACACAGGAACGGTGCTAGCAGACTTGCCTATTCAGCCACAGGCAATTTTTTTCTCTCAGCCGTCCTCTCAAACGCCATCAGGTAGGCCTCTACATCATCTGCAGCCACCATCTTTTGCAGGTAGTTACTCACTCTAACCACCTTAGGATGTGCTTCCGCGGCATCCCCGGTAAGCCTCTCAGATAGGCCCTGGATCACCTGATGTAAGGCATGGGCGGTATTTTGCTGCTCCTCTCTGAGCAGTTGATGAGCTTCAGCCTGGGCCAGCACTAGTCTCTGCAATATTGCCATGTTTTCCTGCTGTGTGGCATTAACCTCAGCCAGCCTGCTGTTGGTTTCTTGCTGTAAGGCATAACCCTCAGCAGCCCTTCTGTTGGTTTCTTGCTGTGTGGTATTCGTTTCTTATTGTGTATATGTGGATTGGATCAGGGCTGTGATTACTTCCTCTTTTCCCTTTTGCATCTTACAGGCTTGTAAGTGTGATGCCCGCATAAAACTCCACCATACTGAATGTGACAAAGTACCTTCTTGCTCTGTACCTTTTGTCCAGGGATCAGCACTTTCACACAGCCTTCAAGGTAGAGGAGACAGTCTCCTGACACAGAGGTGAAAAGCTTTGGCCTGTTTATTTTGCCATACAAATGCTACAGCGGATAACAGGAATAAATCAAACAAACAAAAGTCTTTGCTTTTCCTCAGCATAACACAGCTTTTCAGCACACACTTCTCTTGAGAGTAAAACAGCTCTGTCTTGCTCTGTTCAGAGCAGCCTTTTAATCATCTCCCTGCTCAATCAGCTCCTGCAGTCCTGTGAAAGCAGGGAGAGCTAGAAGTCCAGGTCTGGATTCCCCTTGGTAAATCTCCAAACCGTGGAGTGGAGCAGAAACCCCACACTAATTGAGGGCCATAATATACCCTTTTCACTACCGTTCCCTCATATCTATCACTATATATATATAAAAACAAAAAGAAGACAGCGCGGCTCCCATAGTATAATACTGTATTTAAAATAATTTATTAAATGGTGCTGCTAGATTACGGACAATCACAATAGATAAAAAGGTAATAAGCAGTGAATATAGGTGTCTTGGCATATCAACCGTTACTCCATTCCCTGCTCCGATCCACGTGTAGCTGATCTGGTAGCCTCCGTCGCGGACGCCAGGAACGTGCGCGCGCACTAGGTCTCTTCGCCAAATGTTGACAAATATACTTCTGGATAGATATAGTCCATAAATAGGTCTTGCCCTACGCGTTTCGTCGCTGCATGCGACTTCTTCAGGAGTTAAAAATAAACAACTACACAACCAAATATATAGCCAAATGCTTAATTGAATACTTCATGACACATGGGTCATGCTTGATTAACTTATTCGGGATGGGAAGGGGAAAAGGTGGAATGGAACATAAGGATGGGAAAATGGGAAAAACAAATACATGAAAATGTAAATATAAAAACATGAGACATTCAAAGAAGAACCAAATACATAAAAAATACATAAAAAGTGCATAAAGAACCAAAAAGTGTATAAACATAACATACTTGTATTAAAACGCAAATGCATAATTATAAAAATTGAAAACTATTCATGAAAAATACTCGCAAAGATGTATATATAAAATATATATGTATAAATTAATAATACATATATAGTATAAAAAGATATATAATAAAAGTATTTATTTCAATTGACATTTAATAACAACCGCACGATGATGTAGATATGTTGGTATGGCTTTTAACATAGAGCCTAATCTACATTCAAGGCAACCAATAGTGCACCTTGGGGAAGCAAAACTTCAGATACCGTGCGGATAACAACTTACAGAGAGGAAATAAACTATAAGAGAAATCTTATTGCATTTAAATATGTATCCAACCATCTATGAATATTTAATTTCAAATAGATTACCAACCATCTATAAATACCTTGGAACCCCTCACCATATATCAAGATTACACATTATCATCATGATAGGCTACAATGTTTATATTCTATAACTATTCATACAAATATGTGGTCTGTATGGGGGATATATATACTAAAAGTGGTTATGAAACATAAACCAAAAAATATTTATTTAAAAATGAACCAGAACTATTTAAAAACATTTAGAACTATGAGTTCTTTGAATAAACAAAAGAATGATGCAGTCAACAAATATACACAGGGGACCAAGAATATGTTACACCAACGTAATTGTATCTATGTGTTCATTGAACCCCTTGGGGGGCAGTGTGTCTAATATATATATACAGAAGGTCTCTCTAAGGCATAACCTCCTGAATCTATCCCCACCAATTAGAGACAGTGACACACACTCTAACCCCCTGATGGTCAGAGAAGCAGGATCTTTATTGTGACAAGATGAAAAATGTTTAGAAAGACTATGGGCTAGATTCCCATTGATGACATTACGCCTATGCTCTAAGAACTCATGGGACGAGTGGTCCTCCCTACATATTGGGGACCACAGGAACACGATATAAGGTATATATCAAAGGTGGAAAGACAATTGATTCTGCCCTTTACCTCATGTTCCCTCTGGTTTGAGAAAGAACAGAATTTATTTCCGGCAACTAGATGTTTACATGTAAGACATCTTTTACGTCCACATGAAAAATTGCCAGAAGGACGGCTAGAATCAAGTGAATTCTCACCCGCAATGGCTCTCAAATGACTAGGGGCCACAATGTTCTTGATGTCTCTCTCCATTGCCCTCTGTCTCTCTCCATTGCCCTCTGTCTCTCTCCATTGCCCTCTCTCTCCCCCCCCCTTCCACTTTCTCCCCCGTTAACAGCAATCGGGGCCCCCTTGCACATGAATGTGGCCCCCTGTGTTAACAGCTGGGTTCCCCCCCCCCCGTTCACAGCTCCGGCCCTCCCCCCCCTCACATATCCAATTCCCCCCCTTCAGAGCTCAGTGGGTGGGTGAGTGACTGGGTGGGTGGGTGAGTGGGTGGGTGGGTGAGTGACTGGGTGGGTGAGTGAGTGACTTGGTGGGTGAGTGACTGGGTGGGTGAGTGACTTGGTGGGTGAGTGACTGGGTGGGTGAGTGATTGGGTGGGTGAGTGACTGAGTGGGTGGGTGAGTGAGTGTGTTATCTTTCCCCCCCTGCATCTCTTCCCCCCCTGCATGTCTCCCCCCCCCCCACTGTTTTTACTTCTACCCCCTTCCCTGGTTTATATGTTTGTGTCCCTAAGTCCATGTTATATGCTTCCTGCTTTTAAAATTAATCCCTCTATTATAACTTGCTAGCTCCACAATATACAACACAATATAATGAATATTACGGGTGGCCATTTTGTAATCTCAATTAACAGTGCATAGGGCCGCATGCCATTTTTTTGATGGTGATTTTGTTTTTTGAAGGCAGCAAGTTAAGGGCAAGTTACGGGAGAGTGCAGGGCTACAGGGAGTGTCGGGAACCGGTTGGGAGCGAGGGGGAGCAGCTGGCAGCTGGGGCAGGAGGGCCGCGCCGCGCTTCCCCTTCGCCCGGGAGCCGGTGCAGGGCGCGCACGTGAGGGTGAGTGTGATGGGGGGATGGGGGGAGCCGGCGGGGAGATAAGCTGGGTGAAGAGGACAGAGAGAGAGAGTGTGTGTGTGTGTCAGTCAGTCAGTCGAGGCCGAGGGGGAAGAGAGTGGCAGTTCAGTGACATCATAGAGCCACCAATCTGATTGGCCACAGGCTGAGGACCAATCAGATTCACCGCATCTAGCACCAACCATACAAATTTCGAATTTATATATTAAGATATGTATTATTCATTTATTCATATATATTTTATATATACATCTTTGCGAGTATTTTTCATGAATAGTTTTCAATTTTTATCATTATGCATTTGCGTTTTAATACAAGTATGTTATGTTTATACACTTTTTGGCTCTTTATGCACTTTTTATGTATTTTTTATGTATTTGGTTCTTCTTTGAATGTCTCGTGTTTTTATATTTACATTTTCATGTATTTGTTTTTCCCATTTTCCCATCCTTATGTTCCATTCCACCTTTTCCCCTTCCCATCCCGAATAAGTTAATCAAGCATGACCCATGTGTCATGAAGTATTCAATTAAGCATTTGGCTATATATTTGGTTGTGTAGTAGTTTATTTTTAACCCCTGAAGAAGTCGCATGCAGCGACGAAACGCGTAGGGCAAGACCTATTTATGGACTATATCTATCCAGAAGTATATTTGTCAACATTTGGCGATTTTACACCACTTTACTCCTCTACCCAAGTACTGCACATAGTGCACATTGAACTGCGTCCGGATCTTGTGACATTACCCGGTAACCAGCTATCGCAAGACTTTGAAAACCAGGAAGAGACCTAGTGCACGCGCACGTTCCTGGCGTCCGCGACGGAGGCTACCAGATCAGCTACACGTGGATCAGAGCAGGGAATGGAGTAACGGTTGATATGCCAAGACACCTATATTCACTGCTTATTACCTTTTTATCTATTGTGATTGTCCGTAATCTAGCAGCACCATTTAATAAATTATTTTAAATACAGTATTATACTATGGGAGCCGCGCTGTCTTCTTTTTGTTTTATAGAGTGAAGAGGAAAGTGGTTGGTCCTGAAGACTGGCAGCGGCACCCTACAGCTAAAGCAGATATTCTTTTTTTCTTTTTTGGGCTTTTTCCCGTTTCCCATTCCCATTTTTCTTTGTGTTGTGTCTTTTGTTGTCCTTGTTTGTCATTTTATGTGGTATGTTGCTATCATACATGGAGCATACTGCCATTTAGATTGCTATTACTCCTCACTTGTGTATACATTTTCTTCTATCCAGTTATCCAAGCTAGCGCAGCAGTAATTATTTTCTTTATATATATATATATATTACTTGTGAGCAGCAAAGGATTCTGGGAAATGACATGCAAATGAGCACACAGAACCTCCTTTGTCTCTAAACAATTATTACATGGTACCCTTAAGCCAATGCTTGCTGTTATAAACTGTGTCCTCATTTGTATGTCATTTCCCAGAATCCCTTGTTACAGTGATAACGTGCGATCCCTCGCACGAAACATGTCAGAGTGAACGTTTATTTTTTGCTGTTTAAATGTGCCAATAAATCTATAGTTTGCTGATCGAGGATTCCCGGGCTGTTTCACTGACGTCGGCAGCTGCACCGCCTTCTTCTCTCCAATTGTTCTGTGCCAGCACCTTGGTAGGAGCACACCGACAGCGCCAGGATCCCACACACCAACAATTTCCAATTCTGATGAGTTTGTGCGCATTTGGAACCCTCCCCTTCAACTACTCAAGTGGCCCAGAACGAACCCACTTGTTATCCGGTGCGGCACCCATCAAGGGAATCTTTATATATTGTCTACATTGGGACTATAAGTATCCTTTTTAGCTCACAGTATTTTTGTGCTTGTTCTTTCCCCCCTCTCTGTCAATGTGTTTTATATGTAATGTGCCTGGCCACACAAAACAATGTCCTTTCAGGAATGGCTATCCCGGTGTGATCCCGCAAAAGGAACCGCACGATTGATGTGTATGGTGTGGAAAGCTGAATCATGCCAAAGACTATCCCTTTAGGTTGGATGATGATGATGATGACTCCTGCTACATTGCCCCGCGAAAAGGACAGTCTCCATTTTCAGCAGACGCTCCATAACAATTTTACCCTGTGTATTCAGGGAGGTGCGGGTCAGATAAGACCAGAGATGAGCTTCAGCCCAGAGCGTTTGGTTCAATAGTCACGGGAATGATGACCAGCCTAGAAATGACAAAGGCTACCGCTACCGCCATATACAGAGAGCAGTGCGAACTAGAGAAAACAAGTACTGTCTGGAAACTATAATTTGAGATGTCCCAGAAAGATGTGCAAAATTTCATCACAGAGTTAGACATTTCTCAGAAAGAGGCTTGCGCGCTCAAAGCAAAGCTGGAACTCTCACGCCATGAGGTCTACGCTCTCAGCACAGAGGTCTGTGAATTGAAGGATTCTGAGGAAGAGTCCCTGATTCATTTAGAGTTGGTATAAAGAGCAAATACAAGTCTGAGACAGAAAAATTCAGACTTGACTGACCAGATCAGTGAAGGTTATAAGAAGCAGAAGAAGTGATGAAGCAATTGATCCAGGAAAAGTTAGAAGTGCAGGAAGCACTGCAGAATGCAGAGAGGGTGCAATGTGTCCCTGGAGCAGCACACACAAGCAGCGCACCTATGGCAGAGCCAGCTGCAAGAGCTATCTGCAAGTCTGCAAGCGACCAAGGAGAAGCAGTGAGTTCTACAGGATGCAGGTGTCCAGGCTTCTAACCAAGTACAAGTGCTACAGGAACGGCTGAGTACCCGGTTTGTGACCAGTCGGGCGTTAATACACATGAAAAGGGCTACCAAGGATCCGGCCAATCCGGCCCAGGGAGCCAAAACCACCCCTCAGTGGACGAACAAGCCTGCTGCAGTGGGCAGCGCAGCCAAAGCTGCAGAGTTCAAGCATGAGAGGAAGTGTTACGTGTGTAACAAAGTGGGTCACATCAGGCCAGGTTGTCTGGACCGTCCAAAGTCCAGTGGACCCCATCAGGGGCAATGCTCTCCAGCTGCGAGGCCGGTCTCCCATGTGTGACTGGCACACACAGATTGGCCAAGTACAGCCGTCGGACCAGCCCAGAGGGGGACTTCCACGGAGAGATCTGCACTTGCCACCCAGGAACCAGCAGCGGATACAGAGGGACATCAGATTGCACCAGTCGGGATGCAGTCCAATGATGTCTGGCAGAAGCATTTGTGAACAGTGACTATCAGAGATCGCCAAGCAGCTGGCTTGCTGGACTCTGATGAAATTGTTACCCTGGTTCGACCTTATATGGTCCAGCCAGAGGATTTTCTCCCGGGCATTGGGATGCAAGTGACCATGCCAGACCGCAGTCCATCTAGGTAGCCCGGTTCTTTCTTGATTGGGGTGCCGGACGAGGTATGAGGGAGGTGGGGGTATTGCCGGGTTAGATGCTGAGGTCCTACTTGGCAATGCCCTGGGGCATTTAAAGAGTTTTTACTGCAGAGCTGGCTCCTGTTGCAGTGATTACCAGGAGTCGGTCATCAGGAGTTGCACCTGAAGGCTCTGCAGTCCCCGTGCAGTTGGAACCAACAGTTCCAGGGTCTCTGAAGGAACCAGGCAGGTAAGCCAGACTGAGTTGCGACAGTGTGCTGACTTACCTTCTCCTTTACATGTTTCCCTTTCCCCATGATTTAGAGACTAAGGATGATTGGCCAGAATTAGGGACACAATTTAGTGATGCAGTGAGGTCTGAACCCTGCTTGGAACACATGAGGCTCCGGGCGTCCAAGTCTAACCTGGGCAGCGGTCAGAACGGTTCTTATGGCACCTCAGCCTCTTTTATAGAGAGCAGATGGCTATGGGTCTAGATAGGGTCTGGACCGGTAAGCGACAGTTAGTGGTACCGAAGGATTATAGGCAACAGTTGTTACAGGTAGCCCACTCCTTTCCACTAGCGGCGTATCAGGGGGTCACTCGGACGAGTATATTTTATTAAAGAGTTATGCTTAATATGTATATGTACTGGTAACCTGTTAATGAACTGTGGCATTTCCAAGTCCCGGGTTCCGAGGGCCAGATGGCTACCAAGCCAGTAAGTGTGTTTTCTATTGCAAATTGTGATCCATTGTGTGTATGTCTTTTCCTGAAATAAATGACCATTTATTTTACCTCCTTGCTTTGCCCAATCATATGATCCCAGTGTAAAAGGTGTTGCTAAACCTGGTCTTCCGTTACAGGCTTATACTACCATGTCTGTTTTTCCAACTAAGTAGAAGATTTTTCTCCAGTATATCACATCATACACTGTAGGGGCAGCATTTGATTATCTGCTAAATAGTTTTAATTTATGTTTATAATTTCTTATCTCTGTGGATTGGCCATAGATTCGCCAATACCAATCCTATTAAGGTAGTTAATAGGTTGTTGGGAGTACAGGGGGTGGTTTGTGTATTGGTAGGTAGTAGGTATTTTAATGTTTATTGGGGTAGAGGGAGGTTTAAATTGTCACTTGTAACGTGACGCAGGGGATTCCGGAACCCCATTCCGGGGCCTATATCTCGGGGGCAGGTGGGTCCACGAGGCTGTAATCAATTGGTTCAGCTCGGGAGACCCCCTGCTTACGTACACTATTAGTAAAAATAAAATTAAAGCAGCTTCATAATGATGAATTAAAAAAAAAACATTTTTATTCATTGTAGTGTACGGGAACAGGGGATCTTCTGAGCTGAGCCCCATTGATTTCCGTTGAATTTAATAGATATGTATTTTTCTAATCTAATGTACTGTATTTCTATATTACTTGCAACCTAATGGGATAAGCAAGCACACCGATCTCAACATTTTCTTGGCCACTTTCATCACATCCCTCTTGTTTATTTGAACAATCATATAGATAAGCCTTTTATTGCTTTCTTTAATTGTTGCGTATATTTTAGTTACAGAGGAATCTTCCAAACCACTGCAGGACACCATTTTTGATATAATCACAGATGACGAACTTAACCAAGAGCAGGATTATGACTCTTCCCAGATGGAAGTAGACTCTTTAAACCAATGCACATCGGAACTGTAAGTAAAAAAAAAAATAGAAAATAAGTATTGGTTCTTTTTTCCTAAACCATTTTTAATTGCAATAAAATATATTGGTTGCTTCAGTTTTATGAATTTGCAATGCCTTCAGAATTGCACACTTTTAGCTTCCTCCCCTCTTAGCACTTCCTAGAACTTGAAATATTAAATGGACCAAACAAAAGGAGAAGGAAAATAATGCACCTGCACAGGTGTGAAACGCGTCAAAGGACCTTTCTCTTTTACCTGAGACGTGTTTTGCTTAAGAGCACAATAAATTGCTATTTATCTCAGAGTTTATGTCCAGCTTTTCTCCATTTTTTCACTCTGCACTGCCATCCTTTGGATTTAGTCTTTCCTGGCTACCTAGCACTGTATGGTGGGAGCCACCACCTGCCGAACCTGGATTCCTCAAATGTTCCTCTGACCCCTGGACCGGATCTCTTCAGGATCTTCTGCTGCACTCCACACATGGGCTCTCAGAAAGTCATCTGTCAGCTTTCTGCTAGTCCATTGGGTCTGACCTGGTTATGTTAGCTGGAGTGTCCATTCACAAAATGAATCACAGACAAGGGCAGAGTCTGGCCTGTTGGATAAGAACAATGGTCGAGCTTTGAAATGCAAGTCCCCTCAGGTGTATGACCTCTCCCCATAAACACATTGGTAACACACCCAAAAACATACATAACCTGAGGCTACACATCCATATAATGGGTTTCCCTCCCCAGGGAAACAATGCCTGATTTTCACACTATTAAACAGTGATTTTAGATTAAAAGCCCCTTTGCAAAGCAATTCCACGTTAACCCTTGCGTGTCCACAATCTCCTGAACAGAACGGGAACTATTCATCCAAAGGACAATGCAGAAATTATATTTTACCAGCAACTAAGAAAAGGGTTCTTTAGAGTTCGGGCACTTAAAATGTGTAATTCCTTACCCATGGAGACTGTGATGGCAGATACAATAGATATCTTCAAGAAAAGGTTGGAAATCTTTTTTATAAAGGAAAAGTATACAAGGATATAGCAAATCAGTAAACATAGGAAGGATGCTGATTCTGGATTAAATCTGGTTGCTATTATTGAAGTCAGGAAGGAATGTATTTTTCCCCTTGAGACATCCATTGGATGATGTTTCACTGGGGCTTTTTGTTTGCCTTCCTGTAAATACAAATATAGGATAAGTATCTATTGCCTAAATTTAACATAGTTGAGCTTGATGGATATACGTTTTTTTCAACCTCACCAACTATGTAACTGTAACTATATCATAAAAATGAAAATACATATCCTAAAAACTAAATGTAATTGATTTTCTTTGCTAAAACATAAATATAAAATACAAAAACACACCTTTTAAATGTCCGTGTTTAATAGTCCTCAACAGGAAATAAAGAAAATTAACTAAGTACTGTTTTGTTTTGATATCATCTTTACATTATGTTTCAACAACTGGACTTACTACAAATACAGTAACATGAAAGTAAAAAAATGGAATTATGATTTTTATCACATTGAAAACTCTATATGCCCAGAAGACTTATTTTCCAAAAACGAGATTACTTTATCAATTAGTCAACCACTGAGGTAGGAAAAGTTCATGGATCAATGACTGCTACAGGATTTCTTTTAAGTTGCTACAGCTTTTCATTTAAGTATCTATTACAATCAGTTGTATAAATCATTCCTATTTTATAATCGTATGATTATGCTTTAGCGACCAAGGTGTTGTAACTTTTTTAAATTAAAATAGTAATCCATGACCCAGTAACCATAATTCCTGCTTTAATATCCACACATTATTTTCTCCTTACTCTTTTTTTTAAAAGTTGTTTACAAATGTGTTTTTACAGCAAATAACCTTAAAAGCTGTTATGATACATTTTGTACATACAGTGTACAGTATACATTTTTCTTTTTTTATGAAAGAAGAAATTAAGAGCTACTCTTTTTATAACTGACACATACTCATGGCTTCTAATTTGGTTGACACTGAAATATTTTTTGACTCAACATCTGTGTTTTTAAAGTTATCAGTATCTTCTTTGTATTGCTTAGCCAATCCCAAATCTTTCAGAATTTTCCAGAAATTTTTTCGGAACTTTATTCCAACAAAGAAATATAATCCAGGGTTAAGGCAAGCATGCATGTAAGCAATTGCTTCTGTTATAATGATTGCTTTCTGAAAATGTTTGTCCACATAGTAATCTTTGTCTAAAATAACGGTTAAGATAATGGCATTGTAGGGCAGCTGTGTGATAATAAACACCACAACTACTGTGAATATTATTTTCAATGACTTGTGTTTCTGAAAACTGCTGGCATTGATCAAGGTTTTTGCAATGAGTGTATAGCAAAAGAACATTGCTACAAGGGGACCAAGAAAACCAATTGCCAGTTGAAATGAGACTAATATTATTTCAATGTGAGGTGGGTCGTAGATTTCAAAGCATTCATTCCGATTTCCTTTCGTACTGTATATAAATTGTGGAATTGCAAAAAGCACTGCAGCCACCCAGACTATTACACAGATTCCTTTGCCCCATTTATGTTTATTTGATTGATATCTGCTAGCACTAGTAGCTTGGGTTATAGAAATTAACCTGTCAAACGTGATGCATGTAAGTGTTAGCATGGAAGTGTATAGATTTACTCTGTACATGCCTCGAATTATTTTACACATGGCATCACCAAAGATCCAATCGTGGGCAGCCTGATACGCCAGGAATGGTAGTGTGCAGAGAAACATCATGTCTGCTGTTGCCAAGTTTGCCACAAAGATGTCTGTCAGTGTTTTTAGCTTCTCATAATAGAGGAATATGATGATAATGAGGACATTTCCCATCAATCCAAGAATGCAGGTGATGGAATACATAACAGGTAAAAAATATTTGAAGAGCATCAAAGCATGATGCTCAGGGCCATCAACGTCCTCGTCATAAGTTATAATCTCCTTTTCTTGATCTGTTTGGTTGTCCTGGTGCATCTGAAATTCGAGTTGAGACAAATATGCATTTTATAAAACATGAATAGATGTCAATATATACAGTATGTATATATTTACATACATAGATACAGATGTGCACACTTTTTTCCATTTTGCATCTCTTACAGTACAGTTAAAAAAATGTATTATATATATATGTAATCTAGTATAGATATATATTAATATAATATATATATATATATATATATATATATATAATAATATCTATATATAATCATATATAAAAAATATATATATATAATATATATAATACATTTTTTTAACTGTACTGTAAGAGATGTATATATATTATGTATATAAAATAAAAAAATAAATAAATAGATGATACCGTTCTGTGGCTAACGAAATGCTTTTATTTGTGCGAGCTTTCGAGATACACTGATCTCTTCTTCCGGCGATGTTAAAATGAATGAAGCAAAACGGTATCATCTATTTATTTATTTTTTGATTATTGAAGCTCGGCTAACACGGTACTGATACCTCTACATGTATGTATATATATATATACTGGACTAACACGGCTACTTTCTGCTATATATAGCACAAAGTAGCCGTGTTAGTCCAGTTGCGATAGTGCAGAATAAATGAGTTCTTCAGTATTAGGTGATACCTTTTTTATTGGACTAACCATTTATGTCATAGGACAAGCTTTCAAGAGTCCTCCTCTCTTCTTCAGGTCAAGCAATACTGATATACACAGGAATCTATGGCTACAACAGTGTAGAGAGAGGGGAAAAAAACCCAGATATGTACTGTAGATAAGATAGGGTGTTAAAAGTGTTTGAAGCCAGGGGAGGGTGAAAAGGAAAGGTGGGGAGGGGGAGGGATTCTGGGTGGGGGGAGAGAAAGTGTGGATAAGAATAGAGGCAAGCAGGATAATTACAAACAATTTTTATAGGGTGTGAGAAAACCCATGTCCGCATTAAGTCCTTTGGTTTTGGTGCCATGGAACATTCAATGTTAAAGGATCATACAGCTGCACATCCAGGAATATAGTGTATAGGATTCAGTGCAACAAATGTGACCAAGGTTGCTACATTGGGGAAACCAGCCCAAAACTTCAAGGCAGAATGAATATGCACAGACACTCCATACTCCATCACGTAGAAGGAAGATACTGCTCACCTGTGGGACATAATTTCTCACAACCAGATCATTCCATAAATGATTTAAAAATCCTCAATGAAATGTTTAAACGCACCCAAGAACGGAAAACATTTGAACTCAGAATGATAAGACTCTTTGACACCAAAACCAAAGGACTTAATGCGGACATGGGTTTTCTCACACCCTATCAAAATTGTTTGTAATTATCCTGCTTGCCTCTATTCCTATCCACACTTTCTCTCCCCCCCCCCCAAGAATCCCTCCCCCTCCCCACATTTCCTTGTCACCCTCCCCTGGCTTCAAACACTTTTAACACCCTACCTTATCTACAGTACATATCTGTTGTTGTTATTTTCCTCTCTCTACACTGTTTTAGCCATAGATTCCTGTGTATATCAGTATTGCTTGACCTGACGAAATGGAACTCTCGAAAGCTTGTCCTATGACATAAATTGTTAGTCCAATAAAAAAGGTATCACCTAATACTGAAGAACTCATTTATTCTGCAATATATATATATATATATTATCAAGATATCTCCTGATGAAATCACTTTATGTGAAGAAACGCGTAGAGAAGAGCGTTTTTTAGCTGCTGTCACACCGTGATATACATTTTGACTCTATCCTCACTGCCCACCTCATTACGGACTGCCTTTGGGAGTGCAGAGAGACTTCTCTGATCAGCCCCTGCATCGCGGGGTCACGGACTGCAGACCTCATATCCGGATACACTAACATTGTGGAGGACTTCCGGGTCACATTGTGGTGAGCTTTTTCCTGTATCCCCTGCTGGATGTCGGTTCAGCAGAGCTGAGAAAACCCAGACAGAGAGAGGGCGCGCCATCCAAGGCACAACGTGGGCGGTTGGCGAATGAGTATACTCATTATATGCATTTATTTATCCTGTGTTTGTGAGTTCGCATTTGTTGGTTTTATTCATATTCATTTTTATTAAATTGTATTTTTTCATGCTGCACTAGGATCGGGCGCTGTCTTTTCTTGTTGTTCATATATATATATATATATACACACTATGCAATTGTAAAGAGCAGTATGCAAAATTACATGAAGGGACACCCCAACTCTTGCAGTTATCTACAGTGGTAAAAGTGTGGATACCAGTTAAAGAAAGATATCTGCATAATTCATGAAGCAGTTTTAAAGCAGTATTATCAAAAATGACGTTTGTCTCACTGGTGGTGCAGTTAACCATTTTGTATACCAGGTGAGATATGTTTTGTCATTTAAAAAAATGTCTACTGTATGTCAAAGTAATAAAAAAAAATTAAAAAAACTTCTGATTGTAAAATATCATGTATCTAATGTGACAGAAAAAAATGAAAAATCTACATAAACTAATGACCTGAATTGAACAGTTAGCATGTTTTCTTTTGATGCGATTAGCACGTCATGTTTAATTGCTCTATTTGCTGCAGTCTAATAATAATAACTACAATGAAAATCCTTCTTCTGATTTGGCCTCTTCACTGGTGTGGGGTTGCATTTCTTGAAGAGTGGCAGATAGAGAGCAGTATTTTTTGAAGATGTCCAACAATGCTTTTCTAATGGTCATATATCTGACCCTTATTTTAGTGAAAAGTGTGCCGTTATTTATTTATATTGCCGTAAGTTTACTGTTTTAATGTTCAGCTTGAAAAAATAAAATGTTATGCATTTTTACTCTTAGCTTTCCAGTCAGTCTTAAATATATCTTACCTTGGGTTGCTGTCGTGATAACGTGGTATTCTTGGGAAAAAGTAGATAACAAAGTTTTTTGCAAATTGTTGTATCTTAATGTACTCTTATCTGCGATTAAACCAAATACATTTATCAAGATCCTCTGTAGGGTGATGTGGTATTATTGTCTCGATGCTTCAGTCTGTTTGAAACTGAGAAGTACACTTGTATTTCTTGACGTCTTCCTGTTGAGTAAAGCTTCCTTTTCGATGAACACTCTGTCTTCATTTACCAGTCTGGTCCTTTCTTCCTATAAAATAAGCTGTTAACACATTATTAAGTTACAGAATTAGATGCTACTAGAGAGAAAAAGCACACGGGTGTACTTTTAAAGAAATCCATTGGTGGTGTACAACAACCTAAATAAACTATAGGTGATAGTAGTGATAAAAATGGTAGCAGTAAATCTGCAGATTTTTTTTTCTCTCTAATAGTCTGCCTACCTCCCAGGTAGCACACAACCTCTGTCACAATACTATACAAGTTTGAGCGAGGTTAACCTTTGACGTTAGAGAATGGGATGCAAAAGAGATCATAAATTTTGAGTAGTCTTGGCACAAACTAACAAATAACATGGCTGGTTTTAAAATGTCCACAATTACCAATGTAATCATTTTTAATTCATGTGATTATTAGGCAAGTGCTCTAACAGTTGAGTTAACTTTATCATATAATTGGCACCGTCCAAACTCTCTGGCACTTTATTAAATTAGCAACAATATAAATAATCCAAGGAAGGAAAAGAGCAGCACTTCAGAGGTCTTGTACAACAATTGGCAATTTATTGAAGTGAAATCAATGTTTCAGTTCCAAATTTGAACGTTTGTCAAGATGTTAATGTGTCACAAAACATTATATACCTATTAAAGTGATAAAACATCTGTGCAGTAGTCGTCATCATGCAATTACTTATGCTGACGTAATTACATTTTCTACTCAAACAAATAGTAACCTAGTGACAGTACTTAATTCCTGACTGACCAAAAAAAGATCAGCAAGGATATATAGAAATAATACAACAGGCGAAGAGATCATTAGGTTCATCATGTACAGTAATAGCCGGATCCTTTAAAGTGCAATAAAGTGCCGTTTTAAAATCACAACGTGAATATAGTGAAAGTGATCACATACTGTAGATGCAAAAAACCCCCACAAAAACGAACTCGGATTGTAAGAACTGCAAAAAAGGGATATGTATACATTGATAGAAACCATATTACAAAAAAGGTCATATAAGAATCTACAGTATATCGTAAAAAGAGTGTAGCAGAATCAGAGCCATAATCACATTCAGTAAGAGTAAAAAAAAGTTGTGTGCCGATCACGTGCATTTTAAGTGAAACTTCTTTCTCTTTTGTCAATGTTTTGTCACAGAAATTGTATTTGTAATGGTGATGTTTTTAATTAATAATCAAAACATAATTTCAGTGCCAAAACACAAAGAAGTTTGACATAGAACGCGCGTTTTATCTATTTGCACTATATTTATAGTAACTTAATTCTGTGTGTGTGTGTGTCAGTCAGTGTTTGTGTCTCTCTCTGTTTGGTGTGTGTTATTGTCAGGGCCGTGCCCACCCTCTCCCCCCCCCCCCCCCAAACGGTGGGGCCGGGGGGGGGGGGGGGTCTGTCTGAGTCGCCCGCCCAGAGCAGCCATCACTATCTCCCACAGCTGAGCTGCATCCTGCTGCTGGTGCCTTCTGTCGGAGCCAGCCCCCTGGCCGAAGTACAGGGCCATGGGGGTGTTCGGCGGCTCACTGGGATGCATCATATTCGGAAGGGATTGAAAGGTGCTGTCTGTGGTATTTGGAAAAAGTAACATAATGTCATTATGCTGCAACAATGTCCACGCGGATATGATCGGGGCTGAGCAGTTAGTAGAAAGTTCTGGTTTGTTGTAAAGGTTTGCCATCATTCCTGGAAGCTTTTATTCGCTCAAAGAGGCAGGCAGCCTGGGCTATAATAAGATGGCAGCCACGCTACTTGTGGGACCATAGCGAGTGACGTACGGATATATTCGTAATAGCATCTCCTGCTCCAGCATGGCCAAACATGGATGTGGCCATTTTATCGTATCCCAGGTTTCTGGCTACTTTGGGAACTGTCGGACTAATGGTTTGAAAGTTCCCCCTGATCACAAACTGAAGGTTGGGTTATGTCCCAGGCATATCTCCAAACAGAACTATGTGTGTGTATGTTCCTCCTCTCTGGTCTAGTGACTCCTGCTGGTGGAAACTGGCAACACTGATGTTGCTGATGGCCTCTTCTGCCAGCAGTGACGTCACTTCCGTCACCACTGACATCTGTCTCCATCAACTCCATTCACTGCCATTGAATTTTACTCGTGGTAGGTGCCGTTAAAGAAGTTTCACTTCAAAAACATTGTTGCAACATTGTATAGTGTTAGTGTCAACTTTTTCAGGACCTGAGAGAACTTTATACCCCCACATAAAACAACATTATAATGATTTAAATTTAGATTATCCTATAACAAATTTCCATTATTATCATCATGTCAGGAAGGGCAGGGCAACACTGTTCTGTAATTCCTTGCCCATGTCTAAGTGCATAAGTTAGTAATCACAGCTGTTCCTGTAGACTTAAATAGACCATATAGTACTTCTTAGACTTAATAGCCTTATCACATATCCAATAGCAGATGAGAGTACTTTAAGGTACAACAATTTGCAACAGACTTGTCATCTACTTTTTTCCAATTTGGTGACCGAACCGTTGATATGACTTCAATAAATTGCCTACTTTGTGCAAGACCTCTGAAATGCTGCTCTGTTTCTTCCTTGGTTCATTTAGTGCGGGGCATGTGTAACGTTGCTGACTGCAGGACAGGATATGGACCCGCAGGGCAGAGGTAGGGAGTAGTACACCAAACTTGGCCTGGGATCAGAGGCCTTGGATGCAGGCGTAGTCAGGTCCAGTTCCAAGGTCGAGGCAGGCAAGGGGTAGTCAGGTCCAATTCTGAGGTCAAGGCAGGCGGCAGGTAAGGGGTAGTCAGGTCCAAACGAGATCTAAGCACAGGCAGGCAAAACAGAGGCAATGGCAGAGCTCAGACAGACAAGGTACAACGTACTTTGCACGAGCAAAGTTGCATAGCAACTGCCTGCTACTTAAAGGCCAGAGGCAGTTGCTGGCAATGAGGTCCAAAGCGAGGCTTACTTCCTGCGAGGGCAGGGATTGCCATGAAGCATGATGACCATGGTAGCTTCGAAAAGATGATGTCACTTCCTGTCAGCAGTCATCCTGGATGTTCGGACAGATCCCTTATAATATTCCCCCCTTCAGGGTCAAACTAAAGGGCAACCAGGTCTTGGTTGTTCTGGCTTTTGACAGTAGACCCCCTTGACCAGGGCTGGAGCATGAATATCCTGACCAACTCCTTTCCTCAGGACCTTACTGTTAGGATGTGCTCAACACAAACGAGACGGAACCACGGTGCTGAGGTGGGAAGGTAGGAACACCACCCACAGCCACGAGGACACGTCTTGAAAGTAGATTGGTCGGGGATTCCGGATCGGGGCAGGAGAGGTACGGTTGGTAGAGAGTGCCGTTTGCCAAATCCAAGGTTAGAGAGAGGGACGTTGTCGTTTACCGTAAGCCAGGATCGGGATGCCAGAGATGCGGAGAGTCGAGTAGCCGTGTGCCGAGTTCGGGATGCCAGAGGGTACAGGAAGACGTAGCGGAAGCCGGTTTGGTACACGAGGAGGTCTGTAAAAATAGAACTAGGGAGGCAGAGAATGGTAAAGACAACTGGAACTATGCTCAGCCAAAGAACCAGTGATTTTGGCAGGTATATAAAAGGAGTGAGGGTCCAATAGGATTGCAGCCATAAAGGGGTGTGTAGAAGGAGCCAGCTGCAGCAGGGATAGGTCCCTTATGAGTCCCAGGAGATGAGGCATAAAGGGCAGCAATCTGGCTGCATTCAATAGCAGCAACAGTTTTGTTCACAGTACCTTTAAGAGGCGGTTGCACCTCCGTGTGGCCGCGCCTCCGTGTAGCAGCGCCTGCGGCTGCGTGCGCGGCCCCACGCCCTGATCCGAGGGCAGAAGAGACAGAAGAACGTGCGCGCGCACTGTGCAGGAACTCGCGCGCCTCTCTCCGGCGTCCCTGCGAGCCACGAGGGTGTCGGGCGAGGCAGCAGGTAAGTGGGAGACACGCCGTGAACGGCGTGTCTCCATAATCCTTACAGTACCCCCCCCTTCAGGGGCAACCTCCGGGCGACCATGATAAGTCTTGGAAGGGTTTTTGCGATGAAAAGCCCGTAGAAGCTGAGGTGCGTGAAGATCCCGGTGAGGAATCCATGAACGTTCCTCTGGACCGAACCCCCTCCAGTGAACCAGGTATTGTACTCCTCCTCTGGAAATTCTTGAATCCAGGACAAACTGGACCTCGTACTCCTGTTGACCCGAAATCATAATCGGAGGTGAAGAAGAAGTTTTCTTGGAAAAGCGAGGGCTGCGAAACACTGGTTTGAGTAAAGATACATGAAAAACTGGTGGAATCTTCATAGAAGGTGGAAGTCGTAGTTCGTAAGCCACAGGGTTAATCCTCCTAACCACGGGAAAGGGACCGAGGAACTTGGGAGCAAGCTTCATGGTAGGAACCTTCAACCGGATATTCCTAGATGAAAGCCACACCGTGTCCCCTGGAACGAATTCCGGCACTTGTCGTCGAAGGCGATCTGCTTGGAGTTTCTGTCTCCCTGTAGCTACCTTCAAGTTCTCCTGTATCTTAGACCACAAAACCTTCAGGTGAGAGATGTGTTTGTCCACTGCTGGCACCCCTGATGGTAGTGAAGAGAAGGGTAACCGGGAAGGATGGAATCCATAATTTATAAAAAACGGAGATTCTTGGGTAGAGTCGTTGCGGAGAGAGTTCAAGGCAAACTCGGCCCAAGGAAGTAGATCCACCCAGTCCTCCTGTGTATCCGTGATGAAACATCAGAGATATTGTTCTAAGCTTTGATTGACCCTCTCCGTTTGCCCATTGGTCTGTGGATGGTATCCTGAGGAGAACTGAAGAGCGATCCCCAACCTTTTGGAAAAGGCACGCCAAAATCTTGACACGAATTGCGAGCCCCGGTCAGAGACAATGGTAGAAGGAACTCCGTGAAGGCGAAAAATCTCCTGAATAAACACATCTGCCAGCCTGGGGAATTTGGAAGACCCCTCAAAGGAACAAGGTGCGTCTGTTTGGAAAAACGATCGATGACCACTAAAATAGTATTCTTCCCTTTGGACTCTGGAAGTTCCACAATGAAATCCATAGAGATATGACTCCAGGGACGATCTGGAATGGGTAATGGAAGGAGTAGCCCAGCGGGTCTGACACGAGGTACCTTGTTACGAGCGCAAATGCTACATGCTTTGACAAACTCCTCTACGTCTTTAGCCCTCTCTGGCCACCAGAAGGTACGTTGAACCAGATCGTTGGTCTTCCGTATCCCTGGGTGTCCTGCCGATTTAGATGAATGACACCACTCCAGGACCTTCTTGCGGTGTTGAGGTGCCGTGTAGAGTCTTCCCTCCGGAACCTTGAGTCCCCTCGGAGTCTGTGACTGTTCCGACTGAATTTTGCTCATGACCTCAAAGGAGTTGGCAGACAGGATACAACTAGAGGGGATAATAGACTCAAGCTGTTCCTCGGACCTGTCATCCGCAAGAAATTGTCGAGATAGAGCGTCCGCCTTTAGGTTCTTGGAGCCAGGAATAAAAGAAATAAGAAAATTAAATCGTGAAAAAAACAAAGCCCAGCGGGCTTGTCGAGCATTCAACCGACGTGCCCCCTCCAGGTAAAGGAGGTTCTTATGGTCCGTAAGGATGGTAATGGGTGTCTCAGTACCCTCTAAGAAATGTCTCCACTCTTCCAACGCCAATTTGATCGCCAAAAGCTCCCTATTTCCGACATCATAATTCTGTTCGGCGGAAGAGAATTTCTTAGAAAGAAAGCACAGGGATGCAGTCTGGCTAACGGAGAAGTTCTCTGGGACAGAACAGCCCCAGCCCCAATGTCCGAAGCATCTACCTCCAAGGTGAACGGGAGTCCAGGATCTGGGTGGGTGAGGATGGGAGCAGACACAAAAGCCTTCTTGAGACTCTCAAACGCTTCTTTAGCGGTCACTGACCATGATGACGGATCTGCCCCTTTCTTAGTGAGGGCGGTTATGGAGGATACGGTATCAGAAAAATTGCGGATGAACCGTCGATAATAATTCGCAAAACCTAAAAAGCGTTGCACGGCTTTGCGAGTAGTCGGAAGAGGCCACTCCAAGATAGCTTTAAGTTTCTCCGGATCCATTTTGAAACTGGAATCCGAGATAACGTAACCCAAGAACGCCACGGATTTAAGGTGGAACTGACACTTCTCCAATTTCGCAAAAAGATGGTTCTCCCGCAAACGTAATAGTACTTGTTGAACGTGTTTAATATGATCTTGAGCGGTCTTAGAAAAGATGAGGATGTCATCTAAATAAACAATAAGAAAAGTGTTGAGAATGTCCCGAAAGATCTCGTTGACAAAATCCTGGAAAACTGCTGGTGCATTGCACAACCCGAAGGGCATAACAAGATACTCGTAGTGGCCGTCATGGGTGTTGAAAGCAGTCTTCCACTCGTCCCCCTCTCGTATCCTTACTAAATTGTGGGCACCTCTCAGATCCAATTTAGAAGAGATGGTTGCTCCCTGGAGGCGGTTGAATAATTCCGGAATCAAAGGCAGGGGGTAGCGATTTTTGCGGGTGATATTATTCAAACCCCGATAGTCTATGCATGGACGGAGAGATCCGTCCTTCTTCTTGACAAAGAAGAAACCTGCTCCGACCGGGGAGGAAGACTTTCTGATGAAACCCCTCTCCAAGTTCTCGGCAATGTAGGTGTTCATAGCCTTTGTCTCTGGGAGAGAGAGAGGATAGGATCTTCCCCTGGGAAGAGGTGCGCCAGGAAGTAAGTCAATGGGACAATCAAACGGACGGTGCGGCGGTAGTACCTCAGAACGTGCTTTGTCAAATACGTCACTGAAATCCCCGGACACAGAAGGTAAGGAGTTGATCTTCTCGGATATGGTAGACACTCCTCCAATCCTCTGGAAAACCCTGGTACATGTCTAGGCACAAGAAGGAGCCCACTGAACCGGTTCCCGATCCGTCCAGTCGATGCGAGGATTATGAAGTTGAAGCCAGGGAAGACCCAAAATACTCAGCAGAGGGCGTGTGGATGACATCGAGAGTAATGATCTCTGTATGGACGTCCACGAACTGCAGTAGGAGAGGTACCGTCTGAAGCGTGATAAATGCTGGCTTTAGAGGTCGACCATCGATGGCCTCCAGACCTACAGGCATCTCCTTGTTGACAAAAGGGATATTGTTCTGTCTAGCAAAAGTTTCATCAATGAAATTACCTGCAGAACCGGAATCAATGAACGCCCGTGCCCGGGTGTGGAACCCCTCTCCAGACAGCATTATAGGTAAGACTATCCTGGTGGCAAGGATGTTTTGGATGATGGAAGAAGGGGTCAGTATTCCCAATGAAACTCTCCCGGATCTCAGTGGGAGCTGGCGTTTCCCGGTCTATGGGGACACTGGGACACGGTGTGAGTGGAATTACCACAGTACATGCAAAGACCGGCCGTGCGCCTACGTAATTTCTCAGCCGGAGATAGTCTGTTGCCCCCCAACTGCATGGGTTCAGGAATGTCCCCGGAAGAAGGTGACGGAGCCACGAAGGAGGGTGCAAGGGTTCTTGGAACCCGTAAACGATAATGAGAACGTTCGTATTTACGTTCCAGCAGGCGTTGATCCACCCGAATAGCCAGAACGATTAAGTCCTCTAGGTTAGTAGGACGATCTCGTGCGGCGAGCTCGTCCTTTAGGATCTCCGATAATCCTTGCCAGAACGCGGAAGATAGGGCGTCATCGTTCCAACCCGTCTCAGCAGCAAGAGTGCGAAACTCCACCGCATATACAGCAACCGAACGGTCTCCCTGGTTAATGTGGTGAAGAGCAGACGCTGCCGTTAACTTCCGTGCTGGTGTATCAAAAACTCTTCGGAATTCCTCAACGAAGAGATCGATGTCCTGTGTGAGCGCCCCTTGTTGCTCCCAGATGGGAGAGGCCCATGCCAGTGCCTGGTCGGTGAGAAGGGAGTAGATGTAGCCAACCCTGGAGACAGAAGACACAAAGCGAGAGGCAGAGAGACGAAATTGTACAAGACATTGGTTAATGAATCCCCGACATCCTTGAGGATCCCCCGCATAATGTCTTGGTGGCAGAATACGTGGTTCCAGAGTGAACGGAGATAACGAAAAAGGATTAGGCTGTGCAGGGGGTGCCACGAGTGGAGATTGCCGAGTGAGGGTTCGGACCTGAAGAGTAAGAGAGTGGAGGATTTGCTGTATGGTATCCATCCGTCTATCGGATTGCTCCAAATAAGTCTCTAATCTGGTAAACAGAGCAGAATGGGCATTTAAAGTCCGCTCCACCTCAGCTTGGTCCATGTTTGTTGGGCTGAGCATAATGTTAGGATGTGCTCACCACAAACGAGACGGAACCACGGTGCTGAGGTGGGAAGGTAGGAACACCACCCACAGCCACGAGGACACGTCTTGAAAGTAGATTGGTCGGGGATTCCGGATCGGGGCAGGAGAGGTACGGTTGGTAGAGAGTGCCGTTTGCCAAATCCAAGGTTAGAGAGAGGGACGTTGTCGTTTACCGTAAGCCAGGATCGGGATGCCAGAGATGCGGAGAGTCGAGTAGCTGTGTGCCGAGTTCGGGATGCCAGAGGTACAGGAAGACGTAGCGGAAGCCGGTTTGGTACACGAGGAGGGTCTTGTAAAAATAGACCTAGGGAGGCAGACGAATGGTAAAGCAACTGGAACTATGCTCCCCAAAGAACCAGTGATTTTGGCAGGTATATAAAGGAGTGAGGGTCCAATAGGATTGCAGCCATAAAGGGGTGTGTAGAAGGAGCCAGCTGCAGCGGGATAGGTCCCTTATGAGTCCCAGGAGATGAGGCTAAAGGGCAGCAATCTGGCTGCATTCAATAGCACAACAGTTTTGTTCACTGTACCTTTAAGAGGCGGTTGCGCCTCCTTGTGGCCGCGCCTCCGTGTAGCAGCGCCCCCGCCCGGCCCCTCCGCGTCCCACACGCCCCCCCCCCTAACCCCTTCTGTCTATGCTTGCGCTGCCCTACTCCCTGATCCCGAGGGCAGAAAGAGACAGCAGAACTGCGCTGCGCACTGTTCCGGAACTCGCAGCGCCTCTCTCTCCGGCGTCCCTGCGAGCCACGAGGGTGTCAGGCGAGGCAGCAGGTAAGTGGGAGACACGCCGTGAACGGCGTGTCTCAATCCTTACACATACCCCTTCCAATCCACCAGATATTGAATCGATCCACTGGAGTTACGAGAGTCAAGTATCTGTTGTACCTCATATTCACTTTGACCTTTCACAGTTACCGATCTAAGAGGGGGAGGATCCTCTGAAAAGTGATTCCTCACCACGGGTTTCAAGAGGGACACATTGAAAGTGTTGGGAATTTTTAATGAGGAGTGAAGTCCCAGCTGAAAAGTGACCTAATTGATCTTCCAGATGATGCTGTAGGGACCAATGAATCGTGGTCCGAGTTTATCCGAAGGTTGGCGTAGACAGATGTTCCGCGTCGATAGCCATACTTTATCCCTGATGGAGTATGAGTGTGATGGCCTCCGATGTTTTTCCGCAGACTTCTTTTGTTTTTCATTAGCCGATTGAAGGGTGCCTGAATCCCTTTCCAAAGGTCTTGCAAGTTCTGTGCCCTGGTATCAGCCACTTGGACACATGTTGCTGGAAAATAAAGGGTACAGGGACGGTAACCACATGCTGCAAAAAATGGAGAACAGCCCGGAAAGTCGTGGAATAGACTGTTGCGGACAAATTCAGCCAGTGGTAGGAGTTCTACCCAATCATTCTGATGTTCATTAATTTAACATCTGAGGTATTGCTCCAAGGATTGATTCGTGTGCCCAGTTTGCCCATTGGATTGCAAAACGCATAGAGGTCACAATAGGGATCTCTGCGCATTCACCCATTGGCTGGAGCGAGGCAACCAGGAAGCGCCAGCGGAGAGAACTGCCCGCCATGCGTTCGTGCAGTCAGACATTTTGCGTTCTCACATGGCACCCGCTGCCGTTTATGGTCAGTACTTGCTCCCCTCATTGTGGTTTTAGATCAGTTTTTAGCGATTGACACTTCATCAGTGAATGTTTAGTGGGATTTTTCTGGTTTAAAGTAATTTATTTTTGTTGCTGTTGTTATTGTGCTTCACTGAAGCTGTTATTGGGTTAGCATCCTTATTTGGGAGTAACCATGCATTTTTTGTAATTGTTACATGTGTAGTATTGTGCTTTATTATTTATTTATTGTGTTTTTGTGGGCTGTTTGACTGGTTATTAAATATTGATTCATTTTATATTAATCCGTGGTGCGCTTGGGTGCATTATTTTTTTTCTGGGTGGTTAGGTCTCTCGGGTGGGTAGCGGGAGGGGTTAACCTCTTCATTACCATAGTGGTTACCACCACTATGGTAATGAAGGGGTTAACTCATCCCACAACCTTCCTGGTAGTCCTAACCACCCACCCTATGCCAAGTACTCCCTTCACTCACTCCCTATGCCCCCAATATATGAGCTATTGTGTCTTAACCACTTCATTGCCTTAGCGGCTAGCCGCTGAGGTAATGAACCTGCTTTAATGGGATTTTTACTAATAGTGTAAGGGAGCAGGGGGTCTCCTGAGCTGAACCACATTGATTTCAGCCTTGGGGACCCAATACTTCTGGGATATAGCCCCGGTATCTGGTGCCAGTATCCCGCACTATTTAAATTATCCCACATCGTGTGAGTATTCTAAAATATATGTAACTGAAAACAGCAGGCAATGAAATGTAGAATATAATATATAATGTAAAGCAGGCTATTTTCATTAGAACAAAAATCTATTTTCTATGTACAAGCTTCTAACCCATTCAATAAACCTTTTTTGGCTAAAAAATGTAAGTGCAGCTAAAGCATTAGATGATTTCTTCTCACACCTGTAGCCCCCTCCCCCTAGCTTCCTTTCAAAAAATACTATTTCCACTTTCTGTTTGCCATTTCAATGTTCCTTGTGCATAAATATGAGCACCCCTGAGAGATGTGTAACAGTGGAGTTTCCCCAGCATCTGCTTTAGTTCACTGCTAGAGCTTTTTCCCTGAATGGCAGGGATGTTGGTTCTAATCCTGTTGGGTCTGACACTGGTACCCCCTACATCACAAGGGCCATTAGACGTACTGGTCTTAAGGATATATTTTAGGAGGTGTGACTCATTTAAATATACATTGCATGATCATTAGCATTTCTCCAACGGTACCTCAGGTGTGTTTCTTTTTCAGCACAGGCATCTTTCCCTAATGTATTTGGAGGGACTTTTGAGGAACATTCTGTGGTGTGCAGAAGTATTCACCCTCTGCAAATTGTTCATATTTTGTTGGCACTTGAGCATATTACATGACACTTTCAAATAAGACTTAGCATATAGAATCTACAAAAACTACTCCATAGTTATAAAGTTAGAAAATGCATATAGAATATAAAGAAGTAAGATTTACAGAGAAAAACAGATTACAATAAATTGTAGTTTATTTCAGGAAAAGACATATACACAATGTAACACAATTTACACAGTTTACAAACGTACTGGGAACGGGGCTAACGAATAAACTTGTCCTTTAAATGAAATTCACAAAAATTATCTCTGTAGGAGCCCTTTCCAATGTCCGGGAGGTACTCACGAAAGTCCTGCAACTGATTTTGGCATGAGATGCCAGCCGCAACTGCTATGTTCTCAAACAGCGGGACTTACAAAATCTTCTCACTCAAAATCTTTGAAGGCGGCTCATCTATTCAGCACAGAGCATCTTTGAATTTGCCGCTGTTTGTTTGGTGCTTGGAATCTGCACTCCTGATTGGCTGCAAGGTTTCTTATGGTTTTTCAGTGTCCCATTCACAAACCTCTACAGCCTATCAGAGCGTGGGAATTCTCCTGCCAGCCAATCATCGATTTGCTGGTATTGTAATGCTGGGGGGGGCACCTTTTTTTATTCTGCAAAAGGACATGTGCCAACCTGGCATCTCTTCCTCTTTGCATACTGAGCTCCCTGTGGCTCCAGGCTCCACAGAGTCTTTTATACTCTAATATAAAGCGCCGCCAGGTGACGGCAAAAAACGCATCAGAGATTGTCTACAGTTCCTGTACGGGCTCTATGCAGCAATAAAATATATATTTTTTCTAACATTGATCCATCCTCCAGTTCTCCTATTTTTGCAGTGCTTCAGATCAATTTTTCTATCTCCACAGAGTCTGGGCTCTGGCAAATGGTGTCCGGATTGCCCTGTTTTAGCCCACGATGTGGATACTCAAGCAGAACTGCAGTTCCCCTCCTGGTCTAACACCTTGGCATCCCTGAGGCTTTCAAGTCCGGACTCCGAACAGACCCATAGGCACCGAGCTTGGTAGCCATCTGGTCCCTCGGAATCCATGACTTGGAAATCCCACAGTTCATTCACAGTTTATCAGTATATATCCCTATTAAACATAACCCTTTAATAAAACATACTGTGTCCTGTATTTCGTCTGATAAAAATGTGTAAGTCCCTGTTCTGGTGTCAGGGATGGAGTTAGGGGTATATATTGCCAAACTCACTAGCCTCATACTTGGCACACTCTAGAAATAACTTTTAAACTTTTTACACACAAAATCACTCAGCTTTCCCTGCATCCCCTGAACCCCTATACCAGGTTCAGGGTACCTGGCATGTAGTTGGGCACCCATCCTTATACTAGGGATCCCCCTGTATGGTGTAGGTATACATTAACCCCTTCATGCCTCGTTTACCTGCTCTGGATTATGTTTCAGCAGGAATCCTGGCGGTGAGTCGCAAGAACGTTTTCAGGGTTGGAGTTTGCCCGGAGTAATGTGCTTGGCTGTATCCGAGAATCTCAATCGATTCCCGGATCCAACTTTTGGGTAATCCTATCACTCCGGAACACAGACACATTTTGTGAAGACTTTCTCCGGCAAACCTACCCTGAAACTTAAAGCCTAGAAATCTCCTGGTCCCAGCACCCCAAGAAAGACAAAACACAGAAAAATCTTTAATGTCGCAAAATTAGCACACAGTCACAGTAATGCATTTCTTACATCTGGGTCCAAGAGCTGACACTCTAGGGCCTCAATACATGGATCAGGGGTACCCAGGTGCGCTGAACCTTTATTAGTGAGCCTTGGTACCCCTTCACATCACACTGTGTGTAATCAAAGTGGTTTCATTTGTAGATCATTTCCCTCAGGTATATAAACACTTTCAAGCTGCAACTCACATAGTGATCCAACAAAAAAACCATGAAGATCAAGGAGCTTTAGAAACAAGTCAGGGATAAAGTGGTAGGGATGCACAAAGTAGGAGAAAGGTACAAGAATAATTCAAAGGCGACAATATCATATTTTGAGAATGCTTCTCTTCAGTTTGTCAGGATAGAGGGAAGAATGGATGGTGCAAAGTACAGGCGAATCCTTGAGGAAAACCTATTTGAGTCAGCCAAGACTCTGAAACTGGGGAGGAAATTCATATTTCAGCAGGACAATGACCCAAAACACAAATCCGAAGCCACACTGGAGTGGTTGAACAAGAAGAGAATTAATGTTCTTGAGTGGCTCAGTCAAACTCCTGACTTGAAGATTGCAGTCCATCAACGATCTGCAACAAACTTATCAGCACTGGATACATTTTCCTGTGAAAAATGGGCAAACATGTCACCATTCTACTATGCCAAGCTAGTAGATGCCTTGCCAAAATGACTGATAGCAGTAATTGCTGCAAAAGGTGTTCCTACCAGGTCCTGACTTAAGGGGCTGAATACTTATGCAATCAGTACATTTCCTTTGCTGACATTTAACATCCTCTTCATATTATAGTGTTCAGTTTAACCACAACAGCTTTGTAGCTTAGACTAAAAAAAGGTTTTGAAAAACTGTGCATACAATTATTTGAAATGCAACAAAATGTGTCATTATTAGTTGGAGTTGCATACTTCTTCAAACCACTGTATATACAATTGTATATACTACTGAGGAAAGAAAAAATAAAACTACCTAACAAATCACTGATTAAAGTGAAGCAAGTGAAAATATGACAAAATAAATCCTTATCTGTCCCTGCAGCTCAGATTCTCGCTCTCACCCAGAGAGAAAGCAAAGTGTCCATGAAGGTAGAACCTATAGCACTGAGAAAGAAAAGACAAATAAACAGACCATAGTATAATCTGTGGGGGAACCAGGAATAATCCCCTGCATTGAAGGAACTCACAAAATAACTGTTCTTCTTGGACCTTTCCTCTTGCGATGTTTGGATGGATCAACCAGACAGCTGGCAGCATCTACAGTACATCTGGGCTCTCTCTCTCTAGCTCACGCGTTCACCCTGCGCGTTTTGCTACGGCTTAGTCAGGGGTCCATCACAGAGCATGGAAGAACTTTTAAATTTTAAGCACGGATGCACGCACGGAGGAGCACAGGCACAGAGTTAGATGTGACATCCCTCTATAACAGCCATTGGGCTGATCTCAAACCGCGCATTACTATCTGAAAGTGTATTACTATCGTGGCAGTTTGAATACCACATAAAAAAAGATTGATAATCTTTTCACCTTCTGGTAGTTGGTTCTGGTTTCACTCCAGCCTATTGCATATATAATGCTATTTCATGAGTTCCTTCATTGGGTGGGTTATCCCTGGTTCCCCCACAGATTGCACTGTGTTCTGTTTTTTTGTCTATTCTTTCCCTGCGCTTTAGGTTCTACCTTCCTGTCCTGTAGATACTACTGAATTAGAAGTCCTCCTCCAACAATACAGCAACTTACAAAAGCATATAAAATGTCCCAGAATTGCTCCAAGGTATGACCGATGCTACCAAAATTGCGCACACATAAGCTCTACAAAAGAATTCAAATGGATAGATAATCACATAAAAGCACTCCCGTTCAGCGTCCCACTGATAAGAATATGAGGTAATGTGAAACCCTTAAGCACCATATGCTCGTGACTAAGCCACGGGACGGGGCTATGATGTGGTAGGGAGGATATAAGAAATGCGGTAAAGCCGTGTCTCCTGTAAGGAAACTATATACAGCTTATGACTCACCGCGATCCTCCGCCACTGCCCTCACAAACCCGGTGTCACACACGGTAGGAATCCCCACTGGGGGGAGAAGGGGGTTATTACTCACAATCTTGACACGCCAAGTCCAGACGCCAATGCTGACAGGGAGCTCCTCTGATCCAGAAGTGCGGCGACGCGTGCTCCAGCCAAGGTAGAGTAAACAGGAAAGGGTAGTCAGGCGGTTCACTGGTGCCGTCTAGGTATGAAATCGAGAATCCACACGCTATGAGTTTAAAAGGTTGTATTTAATGAGTGCATATACACGGAAAAGTATACTGCTACAGAGAAAACTCTGACGCATTTCGTCCACAGGTAGGGACTTTTCCGTGTACAGTATATGCACTCATTAAATACAACCTTTTAAACTTGGCTTTGTAAGTTGGAAAGGGTAGTCAGGCGGTTCACTGCTGCCGTCTGGGTATGAAATCGAGAATCCACACGCTATAAGTTTAAAAGGTTGTATTTAATGAGTGCATATACTGTACACGGAAAAGTCCCTACCTGTGGACGAAACGCGTCAGAGTTTTCTCTGTAGCAGTATACTTTTCCGTGTATATGCACTCATTAAATACAACCTTTTAAACTCATAGCGTGTGGATTCTCGATTTCATACCCAGACGGCAGCAGTGAACCGCCTGACTACCCTTTCCAACTTACAAAAGCATACATTAAAACCAAACTTTTATAACTTATCTACAACATTTATTTATTTATAGAAATGTTTTACCAGGAAGTAATACACTGAGAGTTGCTTCTCATGTACGAGAATGTCTTGGGCATAGAGTTATGATGACAAATACATGGTTACAAATATATAGTTTAATTAAGTGAACAGGGTTATACATTATCTGGTAGTGTTAGGACCTGCGAACTGTATCTGCCTTTTTGTTGCTTGTAGGCTTTGCTTTGGCCAAAGGGTTAAACTAAATGACCCTTTTTCAAGAGAATACATACAGTAAGTAATTGACTGTGTATTTTTGTCATATTGGATGTAGCATTGGGCTTCTCTGTCGCTTATTGTATACATTTGCCACGCTCAATAGCTCTCCTTTTTGACACTTATATACATACAGCCGCGGCCCCTGTTATTCTCCAACATCTCCGAATTTTTTCGGGATTTTTTTCCGAATGCCACGCACTTCACTGCACTTCACCACGTTTATGCCGCATTCTGACCGCATTCATGTTGCATTCACACCCGCGGTTGATGCGCGGTATATGTGTTTATTGATAATGGTTAGGATTTAATTGGTTGCAATTCTTTGCGTATCCGCCAGATGGCAGATATTCATGAATTGTAATGTGCATGCGCTTCAGTAATGTGTCGACTTGCAGGTGTTTAAAAAAAATACCCCAGTGGTCCATTGTAAATTGGCCGTGGGACTGAAGGAAGAAGTTACAATAATGTATCAATTTAGGCTTTTCATATTAAAAAAAGACAAGCACAGTTTCTGGTCTGGTTATTGTCCTGAGAGTCCCGCCATGAGTGCACAACTGCAGTCCGTGTTCCAAAAACCTGACAGAATGTACGCTTATTTAATATGGGCCGCAATTAATGCAACAGATGATAAGATGGCAACAGTTGTTCAAATTTATCAGTATTTTATCGAAAACTATGACTTTTACACATTTTCACCAGATGCTCATGTGTGGAAGCGTGCAATAAGGAAAAAGTTATGTAGTGATCCATGTTTTTTTTCGTATTGATCCCGATGTTATTGGAGGGTATTGGTGTGTATTGCCGGGTTTTTCCCGTATCTATGATGATGGAGACTGCAAAAGGCGAAAGGTTGTGTTAAAACCAACTAAGAAACGTCAGTCGCTGGCAAGCAATGCGACAGCGGCAGCTTCCAATAACGGTCCGACCATCAGTGAAAACCTGGTGACCGGCAACCCTTGCTGTCTGCCCCCGCCCGGATACCTGCAGCCTGAGCCTGATTTTGCGTACAGATTCGAGCAAGCTTGCATGTACCTAAGCGATTTCCAGCCTCATCAGCTGACTACAGTTGTAGTAGTCCCGCTGTCATCTGTCAACGACGTGTATGATCAAGAATATGGGACTGGCAGTGGCTCGGCGCCAGCTGATTGGGAAAGTCTATGGTGAGTAATGTTGCCGTATTTTATTCTGTTTTTGAAATATCAATATCACTGCGATTCAAAAGTCAAGCGATTCTCCTGTAAGCAATATCATTGGCTGAGCAGCTTCTACAGTAGATACTACACAATTGGTGAAAAGCTAGGCGCATGCGCATTGGAACCTTCTTGAAACGCATATGCGTGTCATCACATTGACGGTAGGCTCATGCACATGTGAACAGGAGACGCCCCCCGAGAAAATTATTGGTGGGACTGACTGTGGGAACTTCTTTAGGGGGACTTACTGACCATTACAGTAAAACTTTTACTTTTTTTTGTTCCTCAGAAAAGAAAACTTTGTCATCTCATGCAGAAAACGGCAAATGGAGGGATTTCGATGGCTAATATCGCTGTGTGTTACAATGCCTGCACATTGCTTAATCTGAGTAAAAAAAAAAACATGTACTGGAGTCTACAGTTTAGTGGCCGTTGTTATTGATTAGGATAGAATACCTGAAACAGTATGCTGTTGTTTTCAGACCGTTTACAATACTTTTTTTTATATATACTGTATAATAAACCCGAAAAAAATAAAAGTATGCATTTATTCTACATGTATTCCAGTACATATGTGTATTCTATACCCGTACAGCATGTACTGCTGCGGCCGAGTTTATTCGAGCATTTGGCCGTTCTCGGCCGCAGCAGTAACCTGGCGCGCGCCAGAGGGTGCCGGGCGCACGCCGAAGACACGGAGGAGCGCCCTCCGATCGGGGCTTTCTCCCTCCCGCTGCCGGGTCCGCCGGGTCCCCCGGAAACCCCCTGCCGCCGTCCCCCACATCGCGGGACACCAGGGCTCCCTCGGGGAGCTCTGGACGCGCATGCAGGGGGCGCAGGCACCCGATGACGCGTGACCGCGTGTCGATGACGCGCGGCACACCGAGGTAGTGCGGCTAGCATGCCGGGGCATCCCCAGGCTTGCGGAGCTAGCCGCACTCAAATAAAATGTGCCGCCTCTATATTGTTGTAATACTCTTGTGATGTACAGTACTGAGCATGCCTACAGTATACAGTACAGTATGTCTGGACAGTACTATACAGTATGTTCTAGAAACACTGTATTTTGTTACAGTATAAAAGGAGACAATAGAATAATTTAAAACAAATCAACATTTTCTTTTATTGGTGGAGTAAGTACAAAAACATTTATTTACAAATACAATGTAAAAACATTTTAAGTGTACAGCAATTCAAAACATCAACAGGTGTATGGTTTACTGCTAGTGAAAACATTTATGTACAGAAAGTCAAAACATTTACAGTCAGTCAGGCCTGCACAACTCCAGTCCTCGAGGGCCGCAAACAGCCCCGGTTTTAAGGATAACCTTGAAACCGGGCCTGTTTGCGGCCCTCAGGGACTGGTAATTTACTGCATCAACAACATGAATCAGATAATGGTTTTTTTAACTATCAATTTCACAGTGCTGTGCAAATCAGATTTACATATCAAATTCGAGAAGGGATTATCAAAAGCGTTACCGTAAATAAAGCCTCAAAGGGTTGGGGGGGTGGATGGGTGAGTCATGCGCAGTAATCATCAGCTAGCTCCCTTCCCAAAGAGGATTACAGAGAGGTGACTCTAAGCCAACAATAGAAAAATTAGGCACGCAAGCGCAGAGAGGTGATGCTCGGCTAGGGATGGACGATTAAAAACACAATGGCAAGCTTTAGAAACGGAATGGCTCCGGAGAGGTGTCTGTCGATAAGAGGTTCAAATCCTTGAGCGAGGCTTGTGTGTGTGCGTGGGGGAGGGGGGTACAGGGTACAGCTGCATGAAGGATTAGCTGTACTGCAGTTCAAAGAAATGGCATATTTTCAAAAGGCAGGTCATCATAATAATTTAATCCCTACACCCCCAAATACATAAAAAGCACACAAATCAACCATGTGCAGTCAAACGCACAGTGTAGCAGTCAAAAGCTACAGCACAGATTGAATATCGTAATATCAAGATGGTTTAGGCAGGCTTGTGGAGAAAATAAAAATAAAAAATGAGGAGAAAATAAAAATATATATTTTTTTTTGGTCACTCACTCTTGAACTTCGCAAGCAAGCAGTGGTGAACTTACAGACGCATGCGCAGTAATCATCAGCTATCAAGCAGGAATGTGATTGAAACCAGAAAGACACACATTCAAAGGAATGGTGTGGGAGAGGTGTACTGTACTGTAGATAAGATAAGAAGTTGAAATACTGCAGTGCAGTAAATTATCCTGTGTGTGTGTGCAGGGGCGACCGAGGGGAGAGCGCTGTATATGCTGAAATGTGATACTGTTACAGTACTGTACACGCCTATGCGTTTCAACAATTTTCAAATGAGACATACAGTACAGCACTGCAAATGCATGTATAAATATGCAAATTTACAATTACTGCGCTCGCACACGCAGACTGTGTACTGACGTAGGTTGAACTGCTAAAGTATTAGACTTCGAAGACAACAGCTCGCGAACACCCCCCTGAGTTTCTAGACGGTATTGCAGACAGCGCTAATAAAATGCTAATATTACGAGTGCTAAAATACCGCAATACACTCCGGACCAAAAAAAATGCATCTGCCCGCGGTTATCAGAGTTGCGCCGCTACGGCCGCACGAGGCTAAAGGCGGCCGCCACTGTATATATATTATGGGGGCTCAAGGATTCCAAAATTGAACTTGCTGGGGTTCTGTGTGTTGTTTATACATTATATACAAGATATTGCATGCACAGTAAAAGATAATATATGTTATAGGCGTATGTAACAGTTACAGACCAGATTAAAATTTGAGACAGCATTAGTTTTGAAAGAATTTAGAATGGTGGCGACTGTGAGAGTCTCAGGTAGATTGTTCCAGTTGTGGGGTGCACAGTAAGAGAAGGAGAACAGACGGATACTTTGTTGAACCTTGGGACCATGAACAGTCTTTTGGAGTCAGATCTCAGATGATAAGTGCTGCATGTGGTAGGCGTGAGGAGCTTGTTGAAGTAGGCGGTATCTTGCCCAAAAGGATTTGAAGGCAAGACAGGAAAGATGAACTTTGCACCTAGACTGACGTGATGACCAATCTAGTGCTTTGAACATTTTGCAGTGATGTGTGTTGTAGTTGCATTGGAGGACAAAGCGGCATATTGAATTGTAGAGAGTATTATGTTTGCTAATGTGAATTTGGGGTGCTGTATCTCCATAGTCTATGATTGGCATTAGTATCTGCTGTGTGATCCGCTTTCTGACCATCAGACTTGGGGAGGATTTGTTCCTATAAAGTACATCTAGTTTGGCATAGGTTTTGTATGTCAGGATATCAATGTGCAACCCAAATGTTAAATGGGAGTCAAACCATATGCCCAAATATTTTAAACTAGTAACAGTGGCTAGGATGGTATTAGACTTGGTTCTGATCAGAAGCTCATTCATTGGAAACTTTACAAATGAAGCCTTGGTCCCAAATACCATTGTTACAGTCTTGTCAGTGTTTAAAAACAGTTTGTTTTGGGAAATCCAATTTTGAAGTCTCAAAAGGCCAAATTGAAGTATGTGTCCAAGGTTGGAGACGCTAGGGCTGTGTGAATATAAGATTGTGTCATCCGCATATATGTTTATTTAAGCTCCCTTACAAGCTGTAGGAAGATCATTGATGAACACTGTGAAGAGTTGGAGCCCCAGAACAGAGCCTTGCGAAACACCGCAAGTGATATCCAAAGTGTTGGAGCTAGAGCCCGAGATAGACACGTGTTGGGATCTACCAAATAGGCAGAAATGAAACCAGTTTAAAGTATGCTTCCCTATTCCAGAGCACTGACGTTTGTTTAGCAAGATAACATAATTAACGGTATTAAAAGCCTTTGCAAAATCTAGGAATATTGCACCAGTAAGTTGTCCCAGTTCCATTCCACACTGGATGTCATTGCAAACTTTTAGGAGGGTAGTTGCCGTGGAGTGTTTGGGGCGAAAGCCAAATTGGAATTGGATAGGGAAATTTGTCTTGGTGTTGTAATCACTTAATTGGGTGAACACATTTTTCCATGACTCTGGATAGTATTGGGAGAAGAGAGATTGGCCTGTAGTTTGAGACAGTGTTTTTGTCACCACGTTTGAAAATTGGGACAACTCTGGCAGTTTTCCAGGTCTATGTCCTGCAGAGAAAATAGAGTTGATTAGGGAACCAAGCGGGATGGCAATGGCTTTGTCACTAAGTCGTAGAATGTTGATTGCAGTAGTTCAGGTCCACATTGGCTGCTTAGTTTTAATTGCAGAAACACTTGTGTAATCTCTTCAGATAATAGGACAAATTCAAAATGATGGGCAATGTTGGGGGAGGGTGGGGCTATAGGTGTACTCCCAGAATGAGGTTCATGTTTGTAGTTTGGGTTGCATTTCGCTAATAAGTTAGTAGCACACCCCATAAAGTATTCATTGAATGCATTTGCAATGTCAGTGGGATTTGTCAAAGTAATATATAATAGTAATGATATTACATGGTTGTTGATAGCTAGAAGGCTGGAATATATTGTTGATGACCATGCAGAAGTTAGCTGGATTTGATGTTTTTGTCATGGATGCTCACTACAACTTGGACTAGACCGCGGGGCCGAGGTCGGGATGTGTATACCGCCACCCTACAACCATGGGGCCAGGTCTGGATAGCAGAGACAGGGATGTGTAGCCGTGTCAGGGTAGGAGAATGTACTGTAGGTAGGTCAGTATATTGCTGTGGTTCGGGGTTGGAGAGCGGAGAATAGTCGTAGTCCGTAAGCCAAGGTCGTGGAGTGGAGAGAGCAGACGTCCAATAACGCGCCAAAGTCAAGGGATGTAGAAGAGACAGGTCAGGTACAGGCAGAGGTCACAATGGAGATCAAGACAGTTTCAGATACAAGCAAGCTCAGTCTGCAATGAGCACGGTGCATAAACTAGGAAATATGCTCAGCAACAAGACAGAGGACTGAGTGGATATAAGTAGGGAGATGAACCAATGAGGAGGAGGCAGGAGGGAGTGTATTAGCATTATGTAGAGAGCTGATAAGAAGCAGTTACCTTAGATCCAGGAGTAACACAGCTGAGGATGGTCCTGTCATTGCTTCTCAGATGCACGTGCAGGGGGGGGGAGTTCGCGGTGCGAGACGGGTGCGCCGACGCCAAGGTTGTGTTCCTTGCAGGAGTTGCGAGCGCACGTCCGGGAGGAATGGCCGACTCCGGCTGATCGGCAGGAAGTGCCATGCGCGATCCTGAAAGTTCCCCTTCTCTTTAGGGGAGACCTCCAGGCGACCCCGGGATGGCTTTGACGGATATCTTCGGTGGAAGCCTTGAATCAACCTGGGAACATGTACCTGCTCTAAAGGAATCCATTCCCGCTCTTCTGGGCCGAATCCCCTCCAATGCTTGAGATAATGGAGTCTCCCCCTTGATAGCCTAGAGTTGAGGATGGCCTGAACCTCGAACACCTGTTGGCTGTCCACTAAGATGGGACGAGGTGTTATGTCCTGAGCGGAAGGTTGGGGATCTGGTACGAAAGCTTTCAAGAGAGAAACATGGAATACCGAAGGAATCCTCATTGTCGGGGGTAGCTTTAGCCGGTAGGCGACTGGGTTGACATTTTCTAGAATGAAAAAAGGTCCGATAAATTTAGGCGCCAGTTTCAGTGAGGCTACTTTGAGGTGAATATTCTTTGTAGATAGCCAGACTCTCTGTCCCGGAAAGTAGGTGGGAGTCTCCCGGCAATAACGATCAGGCTGTCTCTTTTGTAGAAATATGGCGTGTCAAATTTCTTTGAATCCTCTCCCAAGACTTCTGGAGGGATTGGATCCTATCTTCTGCGGTGGGAGCCCCGGAACTGGGAACTGAGGACGGAAGAGTGAAGGGATGAAAAACATAATTGATAAAGAAAGGGGATTGTTGGGTACTAACAAATCTACGTAAGTACCAGCACTCACTGTCTAATGGCTAAATGATGAAAACAATTGTAATGCAGAAAATATATTTAATAATAAAACAAACCAGAAATAAATCAAATGTGTTTGCAGAAACCAGTGTCACAATGGGCATGTCACAAAGTGAGGGGTGGGGGGGGGGGGAAGGAAAAGGGGAAAAAAACATGAAACACAAGTAAACTACACAAAAAACGGAGAACGGAACGTATGCTAGGGGGTGACGTTTTGAGGGACTTCCTCTTCATCTGGCCCTTTCCCCCTGGTCCCAAAGGGTCTCAGAGGTACTTCCCTAAGCCTTCCTTCCCCTATCACTGGTCAAATCGGACACCCCTGAAAATAGATAGCCATCATGCAGTGTAGGCTAAATACAGCTTATAGCAGGGCAGCAAGAATCCACTATAGTCAATGCCAGTAGTTCAAGTACCACAGGACACTGCTGGCAATAATACAGTAAAGGCTGAACACAGCTTGCAAAATAGCACCAGGAGTCCACAAAAGTCAATGTAAATAGTTAATGAGAATAGCAAATGAAATCAGTAATCAAACCCTCTGTGGCAATCAGTGTGCTGTCTATCGCCCCACTTTCCCCTTAGATTGTTGGGTAGATTCGTTGCGCAAGTTGTTACATAGTTACATATATACATAGTAGATGAGATTGAAAAAAGACATACGTCCATCAAGTTCAACCTATGCTAAATTTAGACAACAGATACTTTATCCTATATCTATACTTACTTATTGATCCAGAGGAAGGCAAACAAAAAAAACCATTAAGGGGAAAAATAAATTCCTTCCTGACGCCAAGAATTGGCAATCAGATTAATCCCTGGATCAACATTCTTCCCATGTTTACTTATTTGGTATATCCCTGTATACCTTTCCTTTTTAAAAAGATGTCCAACCTTTTTTTGAACAAATTTATGGTATCTGCCATCACAGTGTCCATGGGTAATGAATTCCACATTTTAACTGCCCTTACTGTAAAGAACTCTTTCCTTTTGTTGCTGGTGAAATCTCCTTTCCTCCAAACTAAAGGGATGCTGCGAGTCCTTTGTACTGCACTTGGGATGAATAGTTAATTTAAAAGCTCCTTGTACTGTCCCTGAATATATTTGCATATAGTTATCATATCCCCTCTTAGACGCCTCTTTTCTAATATAAATAAATCTAAAGCTAAATAAAGCTAAGCCTGCTGTCTCCAAGCACTCCTAAATCCTTCTCCATCAAAGATTCCCCCAATTTATCCCCATTTAATGTGTGTCGCCTGTTTATTCTTGCATCCTAAATGCATAACCTTACATTTATCTTTATTAAACCTCATCTGCCATTTACCTGCCCACGTTTCCAGTCTCTCCAAGTCCTTCTGGAGAGAAATTACATTCTGCTCTGATTTTATTACCTTACACAATTTAGTATCACCAGCAAAGATGGAGACTTTGCTCTCGATGCCAACCTCAAGGTCATTAATAAACAAGTTAAAAAGCAGGGGTCCTAGTACCGATCCCTGAGGTACACCACTCACGACTTTAGCCCAAACTGAAAAAGTTCCATTTATGACAACCCTGTTGTCTATCCTTCAACCTGTTTTCAATCCAGGTGCATATATTATTACTGAGTCCAATTTTCTTTATTTTGTTCACGAACCTCTTGTGTGGAACCGTATCAAAAGGTTTTGCAAAATCTAAGTGTACCACATCAACTGCATTACCCTGGTCTAAATTCCTACTTATCTCCTCAAAGAAACAAATAAGGTTAGTTTGGCATTATCTATCCTTCATAAATCAATGCTGACTATTACTAATGATTTGTTTTCCATTAGGTATTCCTGAATATTATCCTGTATTAAACCTTCAAGTAGTTTTCCCACTAATGAAGTCAGGCTTACAGGTCTGTAATTCCCTGGATGTGATATAACACCCTTTTTAAATATAGGCATCACATCTGCTTTACGCCAATCTTGTGTTACTGAGCCTGTGGAAATTGAGTCCTTGAATATTAAATATAATGGTTTGGCTATTACTGAATTTATGAAGATATGAAGCAGCGGATAAACTGCTCAAGAGATTGGTTCATTCTCTCCATTTGTCCGGTGGTCTGTGGGTTTTAGCCTGAGGAAAAATTTGATTTGATGCCTAGTTTCAGGCAGAAAGCCCTCCGGAACTTGGAGACGAACTGTGAACTCCACGGGGTCTGAGATGATGACCTGCGGTGTTCCGTGAAGTCTGAAGATGCCCTTTATGAATATTTTGGACAGTCTGGCTGCGCAGGGTAGACCCCTAAGTGAGATAAAATGTGCTTGTTTCTAGAAGCGATTCACTACCACAAGAATAGTCTCCATCCCCCTGGATTTGTGCAGCTCTACAATGAAATTCATTGACAGGTGGGTCAAAGGGCGCTACGGAATAGGAAGGGGCTGAAGAAGAGCTGGAGGTCTGTTGCGGGGCGTGTTGTTCTGTGCGCAGATGACACAAAGTACTTAATGTCTTTTCGCATACCTGGCCACCCGAAGGTGCGTTCCAAGAAGTCGATTGTCCTCCTTGTACCTGGGTGACCCACTGTCTTAGATGAGTGACCCCACTACAATACTTGTCTGCGGGAGGAGTGAACAGGCATTCCTCTGAAACCCTTAGACCCTCAGGAATGCTGCTCAGGAATGGCCGTGCAATGAAGACGTTAGCTGAAAAGATACAGACTGGAGGAAGGATAGTCTCCTGGTGATCCTCCAAATTATCCTCCACTAGGAATTGCCAAGAAAGTGCCTCAGCTTTTACATTCTTGGAACCGAGAATGTAAGATATGATAAAATTGAAGTGGGTAAAAAACAAGGACTATCGTACCTGTCGAGACCCCAAGTGACGCGCACCTTCAATATAGAGTAAATTCTTCTGGTCGGTCAGGATGGTGATGGGAGTCTTCAAGTAGGTGTCTCCATTCCTCCAATGCCATCTTTATAACAAGGAGTTCCCGATTTCCCACATCTTAGTTCCTCAAAGCGGCAGAGAATTTTTAGAGAAAATATGCGCACGGATGAAGCGTGGTCTGAGGCTCTCTCCTCTGAGAAATTACTGCCCCTGCTCCGACATCTGAAGCATCTACTTCGAGGGTCAAGGGTAGTACCAGTATTGGTGCGGAGATGAAGGCTTTCTTTAGCTTTTCATAAGCTCCGATGGCTCCGGGAGACCACAGGGCCAGATCAGCCCCCTTTTGGGTCAAGGCCGTAATGGGTGCTACCACTGAAGAAAAACCTTGATAAACCTCCGATAGTATTTAGCGAATCCGAGGAATCTCTGCACAGCCTTGAGGGATAGCGGACGTGGCCAGTTTATGATTGCCTTGACTTTGTCCGTATCCTTTTAAGTCGATTTCCAGAAAAAAAGAGCACTACTTACATCTGGGTACAAGAATCAGATTGCAAGAGAGTGTGTCCCAATAATAAAATATTTAATGGATCATCGGCAGCAAATTACATGACGGGGCAACCCATGGCCCCCACCAACGCGTTTCCAGCACACAGCTCTTTATCAAGGTGCATAATAAACAGTACTCACAGGGTTCTTTAAGTACCCGCCGTTCGCGCTATCCACGCCTCCCCGTTCACTTCCTGAAACCGTCTGAAGCGACACGGAGAGGTGACGTCAGCGCGCACTCGCGTGCACCACAACAAACAAAACTTTATTGTAACTAAATATAAAAAACACACAGAACCCATTAACATAGGAACCCAGAGAGTGAAAAAGATACACAGTAACTTGTTGTAACCATACAGACTACTAACTAACATAATAAAATCCAAATTACTACAGAAATTCAGAGTATGTTAAAAATAAATGCATATGAATGAAAGCATCCTTTTCTGAGCGAAATATACGAACCCTTCTCTATTCTTCATATAGAGACATTGCATAGTTGTACATAAATGCCCCTGTAAATACTGTTGTATATGTAATTGATGCATTACCTTAAGAAGTGAAGATTACCTTTTGATCATTTGTATTTGTCATCCAATGAGAAAATAATCACATAGTATTAAGCCAACAATAGAAGTACACAAATTACATAATGCTAATGGACATCTTATAATTGTGTAGGCTAAGCCCATGGATGTACTCTATAGAACAGTATCTTATCATTTCTGAAAAATAAATAATACTATAGAAACCAGCCATGGACTCCATGTCGACTAAACTTTATACTTAGAGACAAATACATAAAAAGGAAGAAGTTGGAAACCTCATAATACCCAATCAAATAATAGGCCTAAAGATATAATATATATATATATATATATAATTATATAATATATATATATATATTTATATATATATATATAATATTATATATAATATAATAATTATTAATTGACAGAAATTATAGACAGCGCCCTTCAACACACTACACCTAAATTGCTGAAGCCCATGAAGATTGTGGCAAGAAATTGCACCAGGCAAATATGCCCAATAAACAGTGGTGTGAAAATAACTAAATGTATTCTGGCAGGAAAAACTAAAAGTGACTATTAGATAAAAACACAAAAGCAAAAAAGAAGTGTGCATAACATATAAAAATAAAAATAAAAAAAAGGTAAAAATAAGGTAAGGTAAGTAAGGTAAAAATAAAAATAAAAAAAAGCAATAAAAAGGTATTGCCAATTGATGTGGGTAAAAATGAGGATCCCCTGATGAAATCCGCAGAGTCGGAAGAAACGCGTAGGGATATCTGGCTGTGAGCCTACAGTGACAGGGCAGCACCCTGCACCAGTGTGAGGAGGCAAGGACTTGCCTGAAGAGTTTTTTCCGGTTTCAAGTGTGAGAAGAAAGGCTAAATGGCGGCTGCATGTGGAGATTGAGTGCTCACAAACACTAAGGATTACTCCCCTGGAGACAGCAGCTGACAGCAACATCCTTTTTGGAGCCAATACTGACACTCACACACAAAGAAGAGACCGAGGAGTCCTCAGTTGGTGCATGGGCAGGTCCCATAACATGCTTTATTTTATCAGACAAATTGTAAGTGTGCATTTGTCTTGTCCATGAGATATTAAAACTTTGTTCATCTGATTTTTACACAAGGATCGGGCGCTTCTTTTCTCTTTTTCTCTAATATATATATATATATATATATATATATATATATATATATATATATATTCTATATATTATATATATGATATATATACGCATGGAGTGATAATGGGAGATATCTCAGTAAATACACATGTACAGTACCTACCATCACACACATGAAAATACAGGCTCAATGACGAGACAAGGGCATATAGTACAATCTATGGAAAATATTGATTTATCACAGTTATCCACAGCTAACTTACATTGAAAGTGATTCATCTCAATGTAAGAATGGGCCCAGATCCCAATCAAAGTTTAAGCCATGTGGTATCTTAGTTTTAAGCGTAAAGATCCAATATAACTCTCGTTTTTCCAATAGCTCTGTCCTATTACCACCTCTAATTGGTTTGGGCACATGTTCTATTCCCATATATGTAAAGCTATCAACATTCCAAAATTTACAATTAGTGAAATGTTCTGCTACCGGATGTGTGAGTTCACCGATCCTAATGATACTGAGATGTTCTCTAATACTGTACGTGCCTTTAGTGCCCTTGTGGTACGGCCGACATATTGTTTACCACATCCACAGCCTAAAAGATAGACTGTGAATGTGGTATTACAATTGATGAAGGAAGTGATAGGAAACCTCTGTCCTGTATTGAAGGACATAAATGTGGTACCTGGATTCATATGTGAACAAGAAATACAATGTAAACATTTGAAACTGTCTTTGGGTAAATTGGCACCTATGGAACTTCTCTTTGATGCAAAAAGACTAGCAGAGACATGATTGGCAATCGTCTTTGCTTTCTTGAAAACAAAGCAGGGGCCATCCGCATATACTTGTTTGAGCAAGGGATCTGCTAAAAAAATCCCCCAATGTTTTTTTACAATATTTTTGATAGAATTTGCCTGTGTACTGTATTGGGTAATGAACATAGGGTTTTTTACATCCCAACTTCGATTTGGCTTTTGCCTTTGCTTATCCAACAGATCCATCCTACTCATACATGTCTCTTCTGCGACCTCCTGAGATCCAAGGTTAAATAGTCTCTTGCCTCAAATCTTTTGAAAAGTTCATTTGATTGTTTTGATTTGATTTGTTTTGCCCTCAAAAAAGTGTTACGTAAGTTGATCTTCCTATATACATCAGAACTAATAATCATGTTAATATCAATGAATTAAAGTAAATCTAAGTATTGTATATGGTGAAAATCATAAGTGCAAGTGAATTTTAAATTTAGATTGTTATTGTTTAGATAGTCTATAAATAATAACAGTGAATCCACATCTCCATCCCAAATAAAAATAAGGTAATCTACAGTATATACCGCCTATAAAAAGTGATAAATTGTTGATAGGGGTTTCCATCTCCAAACACGTGGACCGACTCCCACCATCCTAGAAACATGTTGGCGTAAGAAGGGGCAAAATTGGTGCCAATGGCAGTACCACGTGTTTGCAGATAGAAAGCTCCATCAAATAAAAAGTAATCGTGAGTTAATAAAAAGTGAATACAAACCAGAATGAAAGTACGCTGTGTAAGTGAGAGAGATGAGTGTTCCAAATACAACCTCACAGCTGCCATCCCATGATGGTGTGCAATAAGGGTATACAGAGAAGTCACATCTAGCGTGACCCAGATGTAACCTCTCTGCCAATTCACAGATGATAGTTGATCAAGCAGATCACTGCTGTCTCTAATATATGAGGGCATAGACCTAACAAAGTCTTGTAGGTAATGATCAACATATCTAGAGACACCATCTCCCAAAGATACAATTCTAGAAACTATTGGTCTCCCAGGGGGGAAGACCAAAGTTTTATGGACCTTGAGGAGATGGTGAATGACACGTATGATGGGGTGCGGTTCATAGAGAAATTCCCACTCCTTTTGATCAAGGACCCCTAAATGGTCGATGCATATATGTCTGGACATTAATTTGTGAGGATTCTTACTACAGTGCATGTGTATTCCCTTCCAGCTATTCGAAATATAGTGGACTAGTGGTGTTTGATTGAGTTATTGGTCACATAATATTGATACCCATGGACAATACTCTGGATACTTGTTATAGTACCATATTTACTTGCGTATACAAGCCTTCTTATCTATAGATGGAGCATCATACAGCTGTTCATACTGTTTGTCTGGATCCATGGCAAGTACTGTGTTGGATATGATGTATCCCAGGAAGGTAGTTGAGGACTGGTGAAACTGGCACTTCTCCAGTTTGGCAAAGAGGTGATTAGCTCGTAGTGTTAGGAGAACATGTTTCACATGTTCCGGGTATTCAGAAGAATGTTTGGGAAAAATCAGGATATCGTCCATCCCTGAAGATCTCATTTACAAAATCTTGGAACACCGCAGTTGTGTTGCAAAGACCGAAGGGCATTGCCAAATATTCATAGTGCCCGTCCCGAGTGTTGAAGGCCATCTTCCACTAGTCCCCCTGACGGATTATTATCAAATTGTATGCTCCCGGCAAATCTAGTTTAGTGATGATGGTTACCCCTTGGAGCCTATCGAACAGTTCTGAGATCAAGGGCAGAGGGTAACGGTTTTTAGCCGTTATTTTGTTGAGACCCCGGTAATACATAGCCTGAGCAACCCATCCTAATTTTTTACGAAAAAGAACCCTGCACTAGCGGGTGAGGAAGACTTCCGGATGAAGATTTTCTTGAATGTACTGCCTCATGGCCTTGGTCTCCGGGAGCGACAAAGGATAGAAAAGCACCCTCTGGGAAGAGTAGTGTAACGACGGGGTTGCTAGCCTGGTAATAAAGGAGTTACCCCCCAGCTGGCAACCTCTACCATCGTCAAGGAGACGAGGGGTTAATGTAATTATGTGTGATGATCTGTATACATTCCCATGCTTCATCACAATATGTGTTTCCCCTTGTTTCATATGTTCCTGCCTATTCAGTGTTTGCACCAAGCACATACACGGGAATCAGGTCGGGAGGGCAAGAGTTAACTGTGTCTGAGTGTTTATGGACCTTTGTTCCCTTCTGTCTCCGGTTCGGTGGGGCGTAGAGAGCTGGAATTTGGCCACCATGCAGTCACCCCTCTGACATGATTGCATGGCAATTTTCAGCCCTCTCGGACTAACTGAACGGGGGGAGTTTAAGCGTATAAGTTACGGTCGCCGCCATTAGCTACCATGGAGGGAAAAAGGGTGCTCGGTTTACAAAATGTTTAAAACCTGATATTCCTATCTCCGGTTCGGTGATAGCTGGAGGGCTGGAATTTGGCCACCGGGTAGTCACACCTCCGGCATGGTTGCGTGGCCATTTCCAGCCCTCTCAGGCTAACCGAACGGAGTATGGTTAACTGTATAAAGTGTGGTTGCTGCCATTGACTCCAATGGCAGAGAAATGTGGTTTGTGTAACATGAGGTACTAAAACCCAATATTGCTATCTCCGGTTAAGTTCCTAGAAGGCTGAAATTTGGCCACCATGCAGTCACCCCTCCGGCATGATTGCATGCCAATTTTCAGCCCTCTCAGATTAACCGAACAAAATATTTTTATATTGTGACAAACGCCCATCTTTTGTAGCGCTGACGTCTGTCTGGGTTCTTCCCGACACAGTCTACTAGGGTTAATTATACAACAAACAGGATCATGCAAAGTATTATATTGCTTAACTCAGGCTTCTGCCTGCTTTATTTTCATTCAAGTAAGGGACTGCAGCTTTAACATGTGTAGGCAAGAGGCACTCAGACATTTTCATTCAGTGGTTCACTTATATCAGTGTCATAGCACTTCACACAGTGTCACTTTTAAGAAATAAAAAAAACAAATCATATAAAGAAATCCTATCCCTTTCAGGGAACTAACTACACGTCAGAATCAGCCTCTAACTGCGAACTAACTGGGCCAACTAATCTGGTTCCCCAGCTTAAAACAATGCCCTCTCATTTAGGGTCACTAGATACAGCACAGTCTTTTAGCAACAGCAATAAACATTTGTTTTGTCTTATCTGTTCGTGGTGGGAACACGGTCCCAAGTGTCCAGGCAAATCCTCTGGTACTGTGATACATGGAGGGGCCATCCACCCCGAACTGGATTCTGGGGAGCAGTGATACCCCCAGCCTCCAGGCTCTAAGGAGAGAGAGTCAAATGCAAACCTCTCTGTTCTAAATACCTGTGCATGTGATTAGAAGAGCAGGTGAGGGAGAACTAGAGCCATTGTAATCTGTGGTCTGGATTTTCCATCCAGCTGCCTGAGTTAATGGGAAGTTGTGGAACGGATCATTTTTAACTATTCCTGCACTTTCTGACCTAAAATGGGGCAGAAAGCTGCCTAACATCTTTGGACTATGTCACATATCCCCCTCCCCAGCTCACACCTACTGGGGTGAGCGGCCATGGACCTCACTGGGGTGAGCGTCCTACCTGAAATACTTGAGCTAACTCCTCAGTACAATATTAAGCATTCACATGACACGAATATGAACTTTTTCCACGGCAATTATGGACAATAGGTTTCGTCATAAGAGACTATACTTGGCAAACATATTTTGTTGCTCTCTATTAGGGAACTATTTTGAAAAATAAGTGTCTAGCACACATTCTTACAACCCAGGATATGCTAAATATATTCACAAAACCAGACAATTTCTATTACCTCCCTGGGTTTTTCTACTCTACAAAATGAACCTCATTATATATTTACCAACCGAAAAGGGCATTTGTTTCTATATTGTAAGCTACCAAATTTTTTTTTCTTTTCTTATACTACAGCCTTGTAATCTTAAGGGCCATCAACCCTGTATAGTAATTTGTAGTTTAGCTACATTTTTAACACAGAGAACCAATATAACATTGTAATATTGACAAAATGCTTATTCTAGAGGCCTAATATAGCATAACTACACTAGCTTATTTGCAAAGTTAAGTGACATAGTCCACTCATATAACATAAAAATCGGTCATTCCCAAACATTTTTCCTTTTTTTTTTTTTCTTGACTTCCAGTCCATTACATCTTTTGACTTCATTTCAACACCCGCTGCAACCTGCAATTTACTGGACTGTTTCTTTATCTTCTGACGGAACTCTGGGGCTGGATAGTCTTTGTCTTTATATTGTGGCCCAGAGTGGTGAGATCCGGAAAAATTCAAGGCCAGTGTTGACCTTTGACGCTTTTGCTTTGCAACCTTTGAACCTTTATGGTACTTCTTACTGCCATGTATTTTCTCACGACCATCACTCTCAGAGATTTGGGATTTTCCCTTTGGGGCAATTATATGGTACTTAGAAGATGAAGCACTGATTACCTGGAGCACCTTCATATTGATGGTGCTCTCACTAACTCCGGCTGTACCCTGTGGCATTTTACCTTTGCAGTCGGCAGGCATGTAGTCTTGGGCCTCTCTTTCCTGAGGCCTACATTTATTCAGGCGGAAGTACCGCTGGATAACCAGTGACGCATTTCTCAAGGTTTGATAGCGAATCCTGTTCTGTGTCATCCTAGTCAGACTGAATTTTTATAGTTGCTCCTTTCATAATGAGGAATCTGTTTCGTACCATTCGGGAATGGTAGAATGATTGAAGAACACAGGCTGCTTTATTCCGGCGATTGAACTGACAAATTTTCATCCCTCTGTAGGCAGCCTGTAGGATGATAGTTGCGGCGCGTTTACACTGATAATTTTCTCTTTCCCTTCTTCCTTGGATAAGAGCTTTCCAGTGCTTCTGAATTAGTCTAATGCTTTTCTCCTTTTTCAAAACGTTTAGTTCCTCCACGAGAGAATTCTGTTTTGTGCATACATGTCGCAATTCTGTTCTCAGAGCGTCCATTTCTTCCTGGTGCTGGCTCTGAGTGTGCATCAATGCATTATGTAGTGCTTCCTGGACTTCTAATTTTTCCTGAGTCAACTGTTTCTTTACTTTTTCTGCTTGGTCAGTCAAATCTGAATTTTCCAATTTCAGAGTCCCATTTTCTTGCTTTACAGTCTCTAACTCACTTAGGGCAATCTCATGGGTTTGCTTCAACATTCCCAGCTCTGTGTTCAGACCGTGGCCCTCCAGGCGTGAGTTTTGCACCTCTGTGCTGAGCGCGTGAACCTCTTGTAGAGCCTTCCCGTATTTCTGTTTTAGGATAGCAATCAATTTGTCAGAATTAATCTGTTTTTCATCCATGCTGGCAATTACGGTGTTGGCCTTTTCCAGACTAGTCATCACCTCTTCCAGCTCACTCCGTAAGAGAGACTCTGTTTTCTTCAAAGCCTCGTACACTTGTAAAGCTGGGAGTATACACCTCTGTAACTCGGCGTTCGCTTCTTGCACCTTCTTCCAACATTCTCGCTCCTTCACCATATCCTGCCACAGGACTTCATAATCATGGCGGGCAGCTTGGAGTGCAGAAACCAAAGCCTCTTTATCCTGGTTCAAGGATTCAGCTTCCCTTTGCTCCTCCTTTTCCTTTGCCACTGTTCCCGTGACAATTCTGCCAGTCACTCCGGTCTGCAGCACATCTCGGCGCCTTTCTGGCGCATGTCCTGACAGCGCAGGGTCAAGTGGCTCGGTCACTTCCCCTGTGACTTGAGGAACAGTTTTCTTTTTCTTCTTCTTTCTTTTTGCTTTATTAGCTCCAGAGATATCAGTGGTACTGGGCACACACTCACTGGTATCCGCTTCCACATCTTGCTTGCACTCATAGGGCGTTGCTTGCTTTTGCAGCTGTTTGTCTTTGAAAATTTTGGGACACACATCTTCCATGTGACCTACTTCACGACAGGCCCAGCATACTAAATTCATCTGTGGGTACGGCTCTCCTCCCTGGGCCACATACGAGTCGTCGTCATCATCATCGTATGGCCTGAAGGGACACTGTTTTTCAAGATTACGTGCATTGCAAAACAAACATTTCACGTTGGCCATTTTAGAAACCCGGCAGGGACAATTTGCTAGCTGCAATTTTACTCACTTAAGCAAATTACATACAGCACTTGCTTGCTGCAAATTTACTCACTTCAGCAAAAGGCATTAGCTTTACAAACAGCACTTGCTAGATGCAAATTTTTTTTTTTTCTTCAGCAAAACATTTTGGTTTTCTGTTTGGGTTCAGGGTGCTATTGCATCCACACCTCGCACATTCTCTGTGTATGCTAGAAGCACAACTGATATACACAGTGGGACAGACTTCACTCATAGCATCTGTACTTTAGTTCAGCTGGGCGGCCATTTTAAAGCCCCGCATTTATTTGCAAACCCACAGACTTTTTAGTGTCGACCCGCATTCTCCACCATATGTGACAAACGCCCCTCTTTTGTAGCGCTGACGTCTGTCTGGGTTCTTCCCGACACAGTCTTCTAGGGTTAATTATACAACAAACAGGATCATGCAAAGTATTATATTGCTTAACTCAGGCTTCTGCCTACTTTATTTTCATCCAAGTAAGGTACTGCAGCTTTAACATGTGTAGGTTAGAGGCACTCAGACATTTTCATTCAGTGATTCACTTATATCAGTGTCATAGAACTTCACACAGTGTCTCTTTTAAGAAATAAAAACCAAATCATATAAAGAAATCCTATCCCTTTCAGGGAACTAACTACACATCATAATCAGCCTCTAACTGCGAACTAACTGGGCCAACTAACCTGGTTCCCCAGCTTAAAACAATGCCCTCTCATTTAGGGTCACTAGATACAGCACAGTCTTTTAGCAACAGCATTAAACATTTGTTTTGTCTTATCTGTTCGTGGTGGGAACATGGTCCCAAGTGTCCAGGCAAATCCTCTGGTACTGTGATACTTGGAGGGGCCTTCCACCCCGAACTGGATTCCGGGGAGCAGAGATACCCCCAGCCTCCAGGCTCTAAGGAGAGAGAGTGAATAAAAAACCTCTCTGCTCTAAATACCTGTGCATGTGATTAGAAGAGCAGGTGAGGGAGAACTAGAGCCATTGTAATCTGTGGTCTGGATTTTCCATCCAGCTTCCTCAGTTAATGGGAAGCTGTGGAACGGATCATTTTTAACTATTCCTGCACTTTCTGACCTAAAATGGGGCAGAAAGCTGCCTAACATCTTTGGACTATGTCACAATATGTATAAATTGTTATAGGCTTACTGTATTTCTTTGCCTACTGTAAAGCCCGCAAAAGTTACTGGCCCATAAGGTATGCTATTGGCCAGAGGGCACCTGCCTGTCTGAGGAGCAAGCTCCGAACAAAGGCTCCCTCACCCAGATTAAGTATGAAGGGTGGAGAAAGAGCAGGACATGGCTATTCACGTTAAGTGCCATACTGCACACCTCTGGTCAGAGTTCCCCGGTCCAGAATCCCAAATGGCAGACTTTGAGACGCCAACTTTTTAGTGTGGGGTTCGGGAAATGGGACTCTGACTGAAGAGATGTGTGCATGTGCCAACCACCTGGGGGCAGGTACCCTCCTGCTTCCCACGTTAGCTGGCAAGAGGTAATTGGGTCCAGGTAATTGTTATCCAATACCTGAGTTCCAATGTTAAGGGATAGAGCCCAAATCCCATATAAACGATTGCAAGCTCTATGCCCGGGGTCTTCGTTTTGTATCCTGTTGCCTGATGAACTGTTAGCCTGTGTCCTGGGCTATTTCATCTGTCCCTTTCCCAAGTAAGTGATATTCTGTTTGTTATTTGCTCAAAACTGTATGGCCACCTGTCTTCTAAAGAATAAAATCTCTTTATTATATCACAGTCTCATTCAATTCATCCCAAATTATAAAGTGTATATTATAATCCTGAAGCTACCGTGACAAGTAGCACCAGACAGAAGGTCTATAGGACAGTCGTAGGGATGATTGGGTGGTAGTTCCTCGGCCTGCCCTTTATTGAAGACGTCCCGGGACTCTTTGTACATCTCAGCTGATTTTCTGGTTCAGGCAGTAGCACTTCAGCTGGACTTTTAGTAGAAGGCAGGCACTTCCCTTGACACTGGGTGTTCCACCGGATCAGCAAGACTCCTGACCAATCAATTATAGGGTTATGTTGTTGGAGCCAAGGCAGTCCCAGCATTATGTCCACGGAGGGTGTGTGAATGACATCCAATTGTATGCTCTCGGAAAGGACTCCAACGGCTTGCAGGGAAAGGGGTAGAGTTTGTAGAATGATGAAGGCGGGTTGGAGTGGGCGGCCATCGATTGTGTCGAGACCTACGGGGTGATCCTTCTCTGTTAGGGGTATCTTGTTTCTCTCTGCAAATCCCTGGTCAATAAAGTTGCCCCCTGACCCAGAGTCTAGGAAGCCCATGTGGCAGTCCGAAAGCTATCACCGCAAAGTGTGATGGGGATGTAGACTCTGGATGGAAGTTTGGGAGGAGGAGAAAAGATGGTTCCGAATGTAAACCTCCCAGCTTTCACTGGGCGGTGGCATTTCCTTGCTTCACAGGGCATGTAGCAACTAAGTGTCCACCATTGCCACAGTACAGACATAGTCCGGAGCGGTGTCGACGCTGTCTCTCACCATTGGTCAAGCGGGTGAGTCCCAGTTGCATGGGTTCGTCCATGACTGCAAGTGGAAGATTTCCGCTTGTAACCGTCTGAGAAAAGAATGCAGGAGTACTTCATTGGAGCCTTCTCCATCCTTCTCTCCTGGAGACGTTGGTCCACATGGATGCAGAGGGCCACCAGGGCTTCCAATGCCGTGGGACATTCTAATGCTGCCAGCTCATCTTTAAGGTTCTCGGACAGCCCTTGCCAGAATGCTGTCGTCAAGGCCTCGTCATTCCAACCGGTCTCGGCTGCGATGGTACGAAACTCGAGAGCGCAGCGGGCCACGGTACTATACCCCTGTTAGATATTTAAAAGGCTAGAGGCTGCCGTTACCTTCCTCTCGGGTGTGTCGAAGACCCTTCGGAACTCAGCGGTAAACCGGTCGAAATCAGAGCTCAAATCCGGTCTCTGCTCCCAAATCGGTGAGTCGCATGCCAAGGCATCGTCCGTCAGAAGGGAGCTAATGTAAGCCACCTTAGAGCGTGGGGAAGGAAAATGTACAGGTAAAAGTTCAAAGTGAATAGCGCACTGGTTGAGGAACCCTCGACATCCCATATGGTCATCCCCAGAGCGGGTAGGGGTAGGCAACTTGGGTTGACTCATACTTGGGGTTATGGGAACAGCGACTGAAGCCTTTGCCACAGGTGCAGTAGTGATAGGGAAAGGTCGGGTCTCGAGGCAAAGGCACGCGCATTCCTCGGCCGAGAGACCTGACCCTGCGCAAGGGGGGTAGAGACCCGAGAGACCGGTCCAAGGAGAGGCAGAATATAGCGCGGCCAAGGTTGCGGCACAAAGCACAAGGTATTATTACCATCAGGCCTACGGATCGAATTGCAGGGGAAGAGAGGAGGGATAAAGGGGGGAATAGGAGAACAAGGGAGGAGAGGGTAACGGCAAGAGGGGATAGCAGAGGGTAGAGAAGGATGGGTAGGGAAGGGGGGAGAGCGAAGGGAGGGAGGGTTAGACGAGGTGCCGGGGGGAGGGGGAAGAAGCGTTAAGGATCCGGGAGAACACTGAAGGGTTAGAGGGTAGAAAGGGAGGGGGGAAGCAAAATACAATGAAAAAAATAGATACTCTAACAAAATCGTACGGGGTTAGCGCGGCAGGTTAGTTATCACACATACACTGGCGACACACTTTATTCGAGCTTGGCTAGTCCCACGAATTCGGGTATACCCGGGTGTATTGAGGTTTGTGACTGTTTTCTGCCCGAGTACATTGAGTTATTTTCCAAGCAGGGATTGAAGCATTTTATTCCCGCTGGCTGCAATACTGCACAGTATATATATATAAACTGCATTACAATGCATGAATTTATGCCATCTGGTAGACACGCGAAGCATTGCAGCCTATTAAATCCTAATCATTATCATTTAACAGATCAGCCGCCCATCAGCCAGGCATGAACCCAGGCTGGGAAGGCAAATGCAACGGGGCTTGTCAGAGGTTAGGAGTGGCGCATTCCAGGTATCTGCCAGGTACATACCGGGTATTTGCTCGAATAAAGTGTGTCGGTGCAGTAGGGATATATGTTTGGAAATAGGACATACAGCTACGAGTTTTACTCATTTTTACAGTTTTACAGTTCTAAGGTTTTACAGGATAGCTGGGTGTAAGGAGCATGTAATTGCAGGTAACATTGGAGTATTTAGTTTTGCATACTATAATGATCCATAGCGCAGGGGGCTGGGCAGTTGCCCCGCTCTCCTGACAGTAAGCATGGGCCTAGACCGCACTGACCGGGGAACACCTAGGTCGGTGGGGAAAGTCCCGGGGAATGTGGACTTCCTACAGAACTGGAACCTTGCTTGGAGGAATTGTGAGTTGGATGCAAGGGCACGGGGTCCCCGGGCGCATGAGCTCGGACCTGCAAGGTCTAGCATGAGCTCAGAACAGTTGTTGTTTATGATGTTTATTATGATGTCTGTACTATATGTCGTGTTGTCTTCCTGGTATGTACTTGTGAGTGTCTTCCCCTCCCCTCCTGTCCCGACCCCCCACATGGACCGATCACTGGACCAAATGGAGCTACGCAGCCCAGCGGCAACTCTACCACCGTCCGGCATCGTCACACGTACCTGTGCACAGAACGGGGTAAGCAGACCTATCCACAAATCACAATGTCTGTAAACTGGTTATCTCAAAATGTAGAAGGCTTTAACAGCACGCAGAAGTGGAGAGTAGCCTTCTCCGAATACAAGAAAAAAAGGATAGATGTCCTGTTTCTGCAGGAAACTCATTTTAGAGCCAGACACAACCCCAGGTTTTTAGACGCCCAGTACAGACAGTTTTATCTAGCATCAGCAAGAGAGAAAAAAAAGGGGTCGCGATACTTCTGCATAATAGTTTCCCATTCAAAATAGATACAATTAAAAGAGATGTAGAAGGCAGATATCTCATTCTGGTAGGGACAATACAAAATAGTAGTTTGACCTTGGCCTCGGTCTATGCCCCGTGCGAGAATGACCCAGGGTTCTTTAGATCCTTCTTTGCACTCCTAAATAGAGTCGCAGAGGGCAGCATAGTGCTCGCAGGGGACCTTAATAAACGATTAGATCCACACATGGACAGAACACCGACGAGACATAGAGACAGAGCGGAAGGGGTCACAGCACTCCGACAGGGGATCAGAGAGAATCAACTGGTGGACATTTGGAGGGAACAACACCATGGGGAGCGGAGTTACACATTCTACTCAAACCCACACGACATTTACAGCAGGATCGATTATTTTTTGGTGTCAGCTAGATTGGTCCCCCAGATCACCTACTCAGGGATCCATAATATTTCATGGTCAGATCACGCACCATTTGAGCTGAGGTGCTCCCAGATCAAACTGGCCAGCCCGGGAGCAAATTGGAAACTAAATGAGTCTTTACTCAAGATCCCAGAGACCGCGCAACAGATTAAAGATGAGATCTCACAATTCTTTAAAAATAACACAGGCAGTGTGGAGTCCCAAGTCACCTTGTGGGAGGCTCACAAGGCCACTATGCGTGGGGTCCTGATAAATATAGCTGCGGGTAAGAAAAAAGTAAGGGAAGCTAAAACAAAGATGCTAAGGGAGAAGCTCCATGAGCTCTCAATACAGCATACCCAATCCGGTAGGGCCGACACATTGAAGGAGTTGAAGGACGTAAGAATAGAACTTAACCTCCTCCTCACCTCCCAGGCTGAGAAAGCACTGAGTTGGACAAAGAGGAATTTTTTTGAAAAATCGAACAAGCCAGATACCATGCTAGCTAGGAAAATTCGCAATAAACAACACAACTACACAATCCATGCGATTAAGACTAGAACGGGAGAGCTAACAGCCAATCCCAAACACATAGTCGAGGAGTTTAGAGCTTACTACGCAAAGTTATACGATGGCCAGAAGGTACGCTATAACGCTAAAACAAGTAAGGCTTAGGCGAATTTTTAGCCAAAGCGGATCTACCAAAATTAACAAGGTTGGAGCGGGAGTTCCTTGGAACGGAGTTTACAGAGGAGGAACTACAAGAAGTAGTTACTAACCTTAAACCTGCAAAAGCTCCAGGCCCCGATGGATTCTCTAACTTGTACTATAAAAAATATATAGGAATCATGTCCCCGCACTTGCTGAGGATGTTCAACAATATTCTAACAGGGGGCTCCTTCTCGAACATGATGTTGCAGGCGTCCATCTCAGTGATTCATAAGCAGGGCAAAGATCCCACCAATTGTCCAAGCTATCGGCCAATATCGCTGATTAACTCAGATATTAAAATTTATTCCAAATTACTGGCCAATAGATTGAGCTCAATTCTGCCTAGGCTGATTCACCCAGATCAGGTTGGCTTCATAGCAGTTAGGCAAGCGGCCAATAACACTAGACGAATAATCGATATTATAGACTATATAAATGCCAACAAGATCCAAGGGATAATTGTAAGCTTAGACGCAGAAAAAGCCTTTGACAGAATTGATTGGCCCTACCTGGATGCCACGCTTGCAGCATTTGGAATGGGGGACACGGTAGCATGGGCAATAAAAGCGCTGTACACTAATCCAACAGCGCGGGTAATCCACCAAGGGTATCCGTCAGACTTGCTGCAAATTAAAAGTGGTACAAGGCAGGGCTGCCCACTTTTGCCTCTGTTGTTCGCCCTATGCATGGAACCACTAGCAAACCATATTCGCAGTAATAAAGACATCACAGGAATCCGAATCCAATCTCAGGAGTACAAAACCGCGTTATACGCGGACGATGTTATCCTGACATTGTCAAAGCCACTGGTCTCCCTACCCAACCTCTTCGACCTCCTGGATAAATTCAATTCGGTCTCAGGGTTCAAGATCAATCAAATAAAATCAGAGGCACTGAACCTGAACCTCCCTAAAACTACCGAAAAACTAATAGAGATTAACTTCAATCTAAATTGGCAACCCAAGATGATTAAATATCTGGGAGTGAATCTCACTAAGGAGGTTAAACTACTATATAAGGCAAACTACCCCAAACTCTTACAATCTTTGAGAAGGGAGCTGAAGGAGTGGGCGACATACGGTATCTCCTGGGTTGGAAGAGTTTATAGCGTTAAAATGAACCTTCTGCCCAGACTCTTATATCTTTTCCAGACACTCCCCATACCCATAGATAGAACGGACATGAGGGCCTTAAAAACCCAGATCTTTAAATTTATCTGGAATAACAAGAAAGCCAGGATACCAGCAGCAATATTGATGAAACCCAAAACAGCAGGCGGACTGGCGGTACCTTGCTTGTTCTCATACTATAAAGCAACACAATTGAGCCAAATTGTCCAATGGCACATAGATCCGAAACGGCGTAGATGGGTGGAGCTGGAGGGCGAGCTGTGTGCCCCATTGGACATTCAGAACCTGATTTGGTATCCAAAGTCTAGACTAAAGAAAATCCCGAGACCACTCTCCTCAATGACCACGTCACTCTCAGTTTGGGAGGCCACCAAATTTAAATGTGCCTTAACCACGCGGAACTTGCTGATGACACCACTATTCAGCAACCCAGATTTTGCTCCGGGGCTGGACGAGGGACACTTTATACTCTGGAAGCAGAGTGGGTACGGGAGGTTAAGGGATCTGGAGGGCATAAGCACTATTCAAACATTCACGCAAATTCAGGCTGACAAATGCATCCCCAACACAGAATTTTTTGATACCTCCAGATCCGGGCATTTTACACCAAACACAAGAATCGTCCTAAAAGAATGACGAATTTCGAATCGCTCTGTGCACGTGGGCACAACACCTCAGGACTTACATCTAGACTATATAGAGAAGTAATCGATCCTGGGGTTGGCCCAAGCCACGTCTTGACTACATGACCCAATGGGAGAGGGACTTGGGGGAGACATTAGAGGACAAGGACTGGACAGACATACTTGAGGTGACATCCAAATCTTCGATTTGTACGACGTTGAAGGAGAACTCATATAAGGTATTAATGAGGTGGTATCTCACTCCAGTTAGGTTGGTGAAATTTGTCACGGGTTACTCCCCCTTTTGCCCTAGACAATGTGGAGAGCCCGGAGACCTGGTGCACATGCTGTGGTCTTGCCCTCGTCTGCGCCCAACATGGGAACAGGTTCAGAGTTGGCTGGAGAGGATCTTGGGCCTCGAAATTCCTCTAGATCCCTGGCTATTTCTCCTAAATAGGCCACTAGAGGGCCTGTCGAGAGCAGGAAACAAATTGGTCGCACATTTCGCGATGGCGGTGAGGTGTGAGACGGCAGCATTGTGGAAGCAAAATACAACTCCATCGTTAGAAAAGATTCGGAACAGAATTTGGTTCGTCTGCCAGATCGAGAAATTGACAAGTTTGGTCAATGACACTGGCTCAAATTTTCAAAAAGTCTGGTCCCCTTGGCTGGCACAAACTGACATAGTAGGGGGGAGCAATGCCACCATTTGGCTATAATAGAGGTAGGTGAGTACTCCTATAACACGTTCCAGAAGTTAGGGCAGTAGGTAAGAGTCCCATACACAAAATATTGAGTTGATGTGGAGAGAAACGCCCAACACAGGGTTGCACGGTACGAGCCGAACGGTCTAACGAGAGGCCAGAAGATGAGGAAGGAGAGTCAACCACCTTACCCACCCTCCCCTACCCCACCTTTGCCCCCCTGCTGTGTTACCCCCCCCCTCATATGTCTCCCCTACTGTGCCTCACCCCTCCCCCCCTGAATCTACGTTCAATGTGTATTAATATGAGCTAGTATATGCGGCAGCTTGAGCTAATTGGGGTCAAACAATGTTTTCACACTGCTGTATACATGGAAAATTAGGAAAATATAAAGTTGAAAAAAAAAAACATAACCTCAATCTTCTCCAGTTGTCGACCCACCTCAGCGGGGTCCAGGTTTGTTGGGCTGAGCATAATGTCACGGATGCTCACTAGAACCTGGACTAGACCACAGGGCCAAGGTGAGGATGTGTATATACCGCCACCCTACAACCAGGTCCGAATAGCAGAGTCAGGGATGTGTAGCCGGATCAGGGTAGGAGAGTGTAGATAGGTTAGAGTACTTGCCATGGTTTGGGGTTGGAGAGAGAAGAATAGTCGTAGTCCGTAAGTCAAGGTCGTGGGGTGGAGAGAGCAGAAGTTCAATAACATGCCGAAGTCAAGGGATGTAGAAGAGACAGGTCAGGTACAGGCAGGGGTCACAACGGAGATCAAGACAGGTTCAGATACAAGCAAGCTCAGGCTGCAATGAGCACGGTGCATAAACTAGGATCTATGCTCAGCAACAAGACAGAAGACTGGGTGGATATAAGTAGGGAGATGAAACAAGGAGGAGGAGACAGGAGGGAGTTTATTAGCAGTAAGTAGAGAGCTGATAGGAAACAGTTACCTTAGATCCAGGAGTAACACAGCTGGGGATGGTCCTGTCATTACTTCATAGATGATGTGCATGCGCAGAGAGCGCCGCCGCAAGGTTGTGTTTTTTGCTGGAGTTGCGGGCGCGTGTCCGGGAGGAACGGCCGACTTGCGTGTGTGTGCACGAAGTGGGGAGTCAGCACGCCCGTCCGGCTGATCGGCAGGACGCGCCATGCGCGATCCTGACTGTATTCAGGTGAAGATTGTCAAAGTAATATTGTGCTTTTGTGTGTCTTGTTTGCCTTGTGCACATATTCTGCAGGCATCTGTAGTTATTAATATCCTTGATAGTGCTATTTACTTTGTAGCTTTTCCACAAGGCATCCCTAAGATAGTAGAGCGCTATAAGGTGGGTTGTAACCCATGGAAGGTGGGCCCCGATACTCTTAAACTACATAGTGGATATGGGTATCACAGAGTTTTAAGAACTCAGATTGGAAATAGTCGAGCGCAAAATCGGGGTCGGGAATTATGTTGATTCGGTACTGTTACGCCGGGGCTGCCCGCAGACCAGACCCGTCCCTTCTACTGAGGTGAGGAACGTATATGGGCACGCACCCGCAGCAAAAGGAGCGTGTCCGGAGTGTGGTATTAGGCATTGCCAGCCAGGTGATGTTTAGCTTGCAATACTTGATGGTACCGGAGAAAGAGTGCCGTCGTCATTGCCGTTTAGCCAAGGTCAGGGATTGGAGAATTCCGGAAGGTCGTTGTCCAAGCAGGGGTCGAGAGCCAGAGAAGAACGTCCGCCAAGCCAAGTCGTAACCTGAGAGAATAAGAGAGAGAATGCCAAAGTAGTAATCCTAGTGGAAACTATGTCGAGCAATGAATGAGTGGGAGGACAGGCATTATAAAGTGCGGCTGACCAATCAGAGGTGGAGGCAGACCTGGAGGAGTGCGTGGAGCTATCCTGGATAGGTCCACTTGATTGGCAGGCAGGTGAGGACTCTTATTCTGGCAGGAGGTCCTATTAGTTTGCTGGGGGCGTGGTTTCACTGCTAGAGCAGTGAATAAATTATCATCACCCGGCGCGCGCTGTACACGCGCGCGGCTGGGACACATGGCAGCCGCAGGCACGGGAGACCGCCGTGGACGGCGAGGGACCTCCAGGACAGCAGGAGGTAAGTGACGCCATCGAGGAGCACGTACCACGGCAGCGGGGGTTAACGAAGGTGAGGAGGGGCCAGGGCACGGGCGCCGGGATCCCAAACTCCTCACAGGTACCATGGGCAGTTTATAAAATCAGCCAGAAACTGCTGTGGATTAAAGTTTCTGAATGTTCTTGCGAGGAGAACTTTAGAGCTTTATGGGGTGGTCTGATTTTTCTTACACAGTATACTATTGCATGGTCACTGAAAATGTCATTTATGATGCAGAGGATTGGATTCTGCTGGGACTAAAGAATAGAATCCAGTCTAGCAAGGAATGGTTGTGAAATTTCAGGTTTGACTGTGTGGGTTGGGAAATTAGTTGCATTGGGTTAAGTGACTTGAGTTGTATCTGGATTTTGTGGTTTTTAGGGTCAAGCGAATTGTAGTTGAAATCCCCAAGAACTAACAGCTCACTATTCTTGTTCAGAGAGGAAATTGAGCCAATAAACTGGGTGATATCAGTCAGGGATTGTAGTGGGGCTTTAAGGGGGCGGTAGCCAGCAATAAGAACAGGCTTAGAAAAGGGAGGCAGATTCTGTCAACTAGGGTTTCAAAAGAGGGTGGGCTTGGGGGGCAATTTAGCAGTGCAAATTGTAAGGTGTCTGCAATATAAAATACCACCCCTCCTGCTCTCTTTGACCTGTCTTTCCTATAAATTGAGTATCCCTGAATGGTGATAATTGCATCAAGGGTTTTAGGAATTAGCCATGTTTCTGTGAGAATTATGAATTTGGGTTATAGATAGGGTAGCGAACCTCTGGAGATCTTAGAGTTAAGGATAGATCGGATTTCGTATTCAGGTTGTCCTTGAACCATGAGGGGAGTGGTGGAACCAACGGAACTGAACAGGCATTCTGTACCACCGGTTTTAGCAGCGAAACGTGAAAAACAGATGGAATCTTCATAGAAGGTGGAAGAACAGGACGATATGCCACGGGATTGATCTTTTCGGAAATTGCAAAGGGTCCAAGAAATCTCGGTGCGAACTTCATCAAGGGTACCTTCAGCCTGATGTTCCTGGATGACAACCAGACCTTGTCGCCAGGTTTAAGGTCCAGAGCAGGTCTGCAATGATGATCTGCCTGATGTTTTTGCCTACTGACCGCCTACCTGATGTTGACCTGAATCTTTCTCCATAGATCCTGTAAGCCCTTGATTCTGTCATCCGCGGCTGAGACCCCTGATGAGGGTAGAACAAGAGGAAGAGTTGAGGGATTGAAGCCGTTGTTCACGAAGAACGGTGACTCCAAAGTAGAGCTGCTACGTGCATTATTGTGGGCGAATTCTGCCCAAGGTAAGAGATCCGCCCAGTCGTCTTGAGAATCCGAGGTAAAGCATTGAAGATACTGTTCCAGGGACGGGTTGGTCCTCTCCGTTGGAGCATTGGTCTGTGGGTGGTTTCCCGATGAGAAATGGAGGGCGATACCTAGCTGATTTCAAAATGAGCGCCAGAAACGAGAAATGAATTGAGATCCTCTATCAGAAACTATCTCCAAGGGTACACCGTGTAGCCGGAAGATCTCCCTGATAAAGATGTCGGCTAATCTGGGAGAGTTGGGCAGACCCTTAAGTGGTATGAAGTGGGCCTGCTTCGAAAAATGGTCTACTACTACGAGAATGGTGTCCATCCCCTTGGAAGTAGGCAAGTCAACGATGAAATCCATCAACAGATGTGTCCATGGCCGATCCGGAACAGGTAGAGGTTGAAGGAGACCTGCACGAGGTATCCTGGGGGTTTTAGTCCTGGCACACGTAGGGCACGCAGCTACAAAGTCTTTTATGTCTTTTTGCATACTTGGCCACCAAAAGGTACCAGATATGAGGTCCAAGGTCCTCTTGGTTCTGGGATGGCCTGCAGATTTAGATGAATGACTCCATTCCAGAACCTTCTTACGGTATGGTGGTGACGTAAAGAGACGGTCCTGAGGAGGCTTAATGCCAGAAGGGATGTGGCTTTGTTTGCGGACAATCTCTTTCAGTGCTCCAAATGAAGTGGCCGAGAGAATATATTTGGGCGGTGAAATGGGTTTTTGCTGATCTTCAGACTTTTCCTCCAGGTAGAATTGTTGAGAATGAGCGTCAGCCTTAATATTCTTGGACCCAGGAAGGTTGGAAATTATGAAATTAAAACTAGAGAAGAACAGTGACCATCTGGCTTGACAGGCTCCCAGGCGACGTGCACATACAATATAAAGCAAATTCTTATGATCCGTGAGGATCTTCCGTGCCCTCAAGTAGATGTCTCCATTCTTCGAGAGCTAGCTTCATGGCTAGAAGTTCCCAGTTCCCGACGTCGTAGTTGTATTGGGCCGGAGAATTTTTTTTCGAAAAAAAATGCACAAGGATGCAACCTGGACAGAGCATTATTTCTTTGGGACAGAACGGCACCTACACCCACATCAGAGGCGTTGACCCCAAAGGTAAAAGGAAGCTTGGCATCAGGGTGAATGAGAATGGGGGCAGACACAAAAGCTCTTTTGAGACGATCGAAAGACTGGAGAGCAGCAGTAGACAAAGAAGCAGGGTCCGCTCCCTTCTTGGTTAATTCAGTAATTGGGGCCACAAGGGAAGAAACATTTTGGATAAATCTCCGATAATAGTTTGAAAAACCAAGGAAGTGTTGTACAACCTTCAGGGTGGTAGGTTGTGGCCACTCTAGGACGGCTTTGACCTTGGCGGGATCCATGGTAAGTCCAGAATCGGAAATGATGTTCCCTAGAAATGTTATGGATGTTTGATGAAAATGAAATTTTTCCAGTTTGGCAAAAAGTTTGTTCTGGCGTAAGCGAAGGAGAAACTGTTTCACGTGAGAGATGTGTTCCTGTCTAGATTTGGAGAAAATCAAAATGTCATCAAGATAAACGATTACAAATGAGTTGAGGAGATCTCTGAAAATTTCATTTACGAAGTCCTGAAACATGGCTGGGGCATTGCACAGACCAAATGGCATGACCAAGTACTCATAATGACCGTCTCTAGTGTTGAAGGCCGTCTTCCATTCATCACCATGGCGGATCCTAACCAAATTATAAGTACCATGTAGGTCCAACTTCGAAAAGATGTTAGCTCCTTGTAATCGATCAAACAGTTCATTGATAAGGTGCAAGGGGTAACGTTTTTTCATGGTAATTTTATTAAGGGACCGATAGTCTATGCAAGGGCGTAGGGATCCATCCTTCTTTTTCACAAAGAAAAACTCTGCGCCCGCAGGGGAGGTGGACTTCCTGATAAAGCCCTTCTGTAAGTTTTCCTCAATATATTCTTTCATAGCTTTGGTTTCTGGCATAGACAGCGGATAAGAAGTCCCTCTGGAGGGTGTAGTGCCTGGAAGCAGATCGATGGGACAATCGAACGGGAGGTGAGGAGGCAGGACCTCCGATCGGACCGTGTCGGAGACGTCCTGAAACTCAGCGTACTCGTCTGGCAATTGTACCTTCTCTTTCTCCTTCTCCTCGGACATGTTGGTACCCCTGATACTACTTGTCTCCAGAATGCAGTTCTTATGGTAAAATGTCCCCCATTGGATGGGTTCTTTGTTGAGCCAATCAACCCGAGGGTTGTGATTCTGTAGCCAGGGTAGCCCGAGGATCACGCTGATAACAGGAGTATGAATCACATTCAATTGAATCTTTTCCAGGTGTGTGTCTTGCACCCTGAGTTGTAGCACCCCTGTCTCCAGAGATATAAATGCCGGTTGCAGAGGTCTTCCATCAATAGCTTCAAGGGCAATGGGCTTCTTCTTCTGCCGGATAGGAACCCGATGGCGTTCCGCAAAAGCTTGATCTATGAAGTTGCCTCCGGCACCTGAGTTGATGAAAGCAAGTGTAGATACTTGAAAGCCCTCCCAAAGAGTGTAATGGGGACAAGAATGCAAGACGGGTTATCAGTAGAGATAGGGGATAGAAAAAGGGTTCCCAATGAGACTCCCCTAGGTCTCATGGGAACCTTGCGTTTCCCGACTTTTGGGGACAAAAATAGGTCAAGTGTCCTGAAACCCTGCAGTAAAGTCATAGGCCAGCAGTCTTGCGGCATAACTTCTCAGATTTGGAAAGGCTGGTACCACCTAATTGCATAGGTTCTGACGTATCTGGGGTTGAGGTCTCAATAGAGCTCACCTGATCAGGATTGATCCATGCTGGAATAGTACGATGGTGAACCTTCTCAGAACGTCTCTCCAGGAGGCGGCGATCCACCTTGACACACACGGCGATGAGCTCCTCCAAATTGGTGGGACGGTTGTAGACAGCCAGTTCATCCTTCAAGGTCTCCAATAAACCTTGCCAAAAGGCTGCAGCCAGGGCTACGTCGTTCCAGCCGGACGGCAGAAAGAATTTCCTGCCTTTGCATTTAAAACACCACTGAAATACAGTATGTTTATAAATGTATGTTCTGCATATGTAGCAAATAAAAAAAATTCACATGTATGTTCATGGTACATGTGTAACTAACTGCACTCCAAAAATTAGAGTGCTAGCTCTTTCCTAGTGCAAGTAATCCACTTAATTGAATGGGCTCTGTGATGTGGTTTGCGGTTTTACCTATAATTGATCTGGGTTACAAGCCGGCATACAATGTATCCGTGTTGGCTTTTGATCGGTAACCGCAGACACACGCCAACAATTCAGCTTAAGTGGATAACGAGACCGCTGGATACATTTTGACAAGACGGCACTTCAGCTAGACCGCAAACCACGTATCCAATTGACTTTGCGATTTTAGAGGTCTACGGCTTAGGAAGTGATACCCGTCTTAAAAGCAGCCCCTTTTTCACAGGCACACTTCTTCACTTAGCGCTTGGTTCAGCGCTAGAAGCTCCCCATTGTGTCACAAATACAGTTAGCATTCATTCATTTAACTGCAGCTAGCTTCAGAGTTGCAAAATAGGGACAATAAAGGTAGTGTAGAGGAAAACATAGGATGATGGTTGCAATACAGTTTAACCCCTTCTGTCCCAACACGGTTTAGGGTTAACCCGCCGGGCATATCTGGTTAACCCTCTTACCGCCACAATCCCTTCGTTTACAGGTGCATCATTTTAATACTAGTTTCATTGTTATTTTTTTTCATAGTTTCTATTCAGAATGTATTATTGAATGTTTAATGCAGCTTCGCTATGCAGTTTTTATACAGGTAAATGTGCTGTTGCAGTAAAGCTACAGGTATAGTCCTACTTTTTACACCGTGCCACAGTAGACGTCCAATTACTAACTGTGAGCAGTCGCAAACACAATGGTCAACGCATTTGTGCTTAACTGCAAATACACAAGTTCCATGGTGAAAATGTTCCTTCTGCCTGTGGTGATGTGGTTTCCTCTACCAAGATAGCTGACAAAGCAGGACGTGTTCTCTTAACAGGAAGTTAGCCCCCTCTTAGAAACTGGCAATTGTCTGCTCCTGATGTCTTGGCTTATAAATGATCACCTGGGTGATCAGTTCTTGGCCCGTAGAAAGTATCTTGATACTGTGTATGCAGCTGGGGAACCTTTCGACCGACTTCCCGTTTATGACCTCAGCTTGGTGTCCGACCCTTGCTTCGGCCATAACCCTTCACGCTCAGCTCTTCCGGACCCATGCTAATCACCTGACTATGTTGGACCAGAAGCTGGACACCATCACTGCTGCCCTGCAGACCCTTTGTCGTTATTTCAGTTCACCCAATTCAGCTCCTGCTTCTACTCCATCTTCAGTTCCTAGTGCTGAAGCTGCTCCTATACCTGTAGTCTTGAAGAAGCCCAAAATTCCTAATCCGGTCTGTTTTGGAGGTCTCTATTTGGAGGTTTCCATAACCAGTGTTAAATACAGTTTGATATACAACCTTAATCATTCTCTAGTCATCGCTCCTGGTTTGCATTCAATATCCCCAACCGTATGGCCTCCCCTGAAGCAGCTCTCCTCCGAATCCAGCTGTATTACTGCATTGTGAGCCAGTATGCTGTCAAATATATGACCGTGGCCCCATAAACTGACTGGAATGAAGGAACTCAATCTGCGTTTTGTCAAGGTTTGATGGAGAAGCTAAAAGATGAGCTGACCTGCAGGAATATTTCCCCTGATCTAGAAGGTCTGATCTCTCTCTGCATTTCCCTTGATCTCCGTATGCAAGCAAGGAAGCAGGAGTGAAAGCGCTATCACAAGCACCCTATCTGCTTGCCACCTCGTTTCCACATACCTTTGAGGGAGCCTGTGGTAAACATTGAGGAATCCATGCATTTGGGGAATATGAGCCTTACCAAAGAGGAGTAATGGTGTCGACACACTACTGTGTTGTGTCTCTACTGTGGACAGAAAGGTCACCTAGCACGGACTTGCCCATAAAAACTTGGAAACCTGAGCACTTTAACAATTTAGGAGGAACTCCTTTGGGCATATCCACCATCACCCATCCCCCTTCCTGTCATCTGATGATTCCTTTTCGTCCACATTGCATGTCCACTCAAGTCTTTGTGGATTAGGCTGCCAGCATATTTATTGACCAGGCTTTTGTCATCCACACGGTAATTCTGCTCCCGAAGAAGCCGATGCCCCTTCCTATTGTGACTATCGATTGAAGACCATTGGAATCCAGAATATTTTCTCAGGAGACGACTCAAGTCGTGGCTATGGTCTGTGTCCTGCATCATGAACTTCTTCAGCTAGATGTTATCCAGTCCCCAGCTAATGATGTTGTTCTGGACCTCCCCTGGTCAAGTACCCACAATCCACAGATCAACTGGATTTTGGGACAGGTCATAGCCTGGGGCCCCTTTTATCATTCAAAGTGTCTTCCTCTTTTTCGTCCTGTGGGGAGCCTCCGTCTCCCAGAGCAATAAACTTTGTGGTCTTCCAGCATGTTATTTCCGATTTCAGGAATGTCTTTGATAAGAAGCTTGCAGACGAGCTACCTCCTCATTGTTCCTTCAATTATTCGATTGATCTGTACTCTGGCATGACTCTTACCCATGGTTGCACATACCCTCTGTATGAGCTTGAGACTAAAGCTAAGAAGGTGTACTTAGTGGAAAATTTAAGTTAAGGATTCATTTGAAAGTCCAACTCGCCTTCTGGTGGGAATTTCTTCTATGTAGCCAAGAACGACAGTTGTTTTCGACCATGTATAGATTACAGGTGTCTCATGTACAGATTACAGGTGTCTGAACAAGACCACCATTAAAACCCGGTATCCACTTCCATTGATTAGTGATTTCTTCAATCGTCTTCGAAACTTAACAGTCTTCACCAAACTCTATATAATGGGGGCTGTAGGCGGACGCTCACAGAGGTATGCAAGGGTGTCTGGTTATAGTGAAATTAAATAAGGCTTTTATCGCGCCTGTTTCCTTAACATCAGGAAACCATCCAAAGCTTCTATTCACTTGGGAGTATTTCTAGTGAAATACTACTGTATGCAGTCCACACTCCCTTTAGATAAGCATGTCTCCCAGGCCCAAACATATAGCATGAAATAAGCAGATATATAAAGTCTCATAAATGAAAGACTTATCTGTTCCTTGTGGTTTGGAGGGAAAATCTTCTCTGTTCCTGCGTTGCTACCTTTCCTCAGGTTTTGTCAGCATTGAGGTTTAGAAGTTTCCCCTGTGTCTTGAAAGCAGATCTGCTGTTTCTTCTGGCAGGGCTGAAGACAAGTTGTGAGAGTCAAGGAGACTCTGCTCTGTCTCCAAGTTCAGCTCAGGTGTGAGCTAAGGAGTCTCTCTTCCTGTCTCAAAAGACAGGCTTTTCTAAGCAATCTAATCAGGCAGGTGGTGTTTGTTAATTGACTACCAGCAGTTAACCACCACACTGCTGGATTAGAGGCACATTACCTGAACAGGGATAACTCCACTGTTACAGGGGCTTACAATCTGATATGTATAGAATAAGGGGATGAGTGGAAAACAGCATTCAATACACGCGACGGGCACTATGGGTACCTAGTGATACCCTTTCGCTTTTGCAGTGTACCAGTTCTTTATCAATGAGATCTTCAGGGATGTGTTACACTCTTCCATCATTGTCTACCTCTGAGAACACTAAGGATGACAGAGGACTCAGGCAGGAAAATAAAGGGGAAAGGTATAGATAGAGCAGAGTCAAAAGCAATCCAGAATCATTCACAATTTATCAGGCAATGTAACTTGAGGAGTTAGGCAAAGCAAAGTCCAGTACAGATCCAAGGTCATACACAATAGAGCCGGTAAGGTACTTCAGGGGTTAGGCAAATAAAGACCACTATAGATCCAATGTTATACACAATAGAGCATTCAAGGTACTTGAGGGGTTAGGCAAGGCAAAGTCCAGGGGAGATTCGAGGTCATACTCATGGGAATCAGGCAGAATACTTAGCTGGTAGCAGACAGACACACGAACAGAGTGAAGATAAAAGTTGCAACACACGGAGCATAGGGGCTTAATCAGGAAGTGGGAGGGTCCTGCATTGCATTGCCTTTAGGAGTTGTTGTTTTCTCCTTTGTCTTAAACCTGAAATACTGCAACCAGAAGAAACTCCCATGAAATCAGGTTTTCTAAACACTGCAATCCTGGCTAATCTCCACCGCACAGGTTTGACAGTATGTCCCCTCCTTGAGGCAATTCATGATGGCCTAGGACCAGGGCAATGGGGAAAGCGTAGATTGAATTGTTTTATTAGTCTGGGTTCGTGAATGGCCCCGAATCGAGCTGCCAGTTTAGCTGGGCATCCCTGCAAAGGGAAGTGTTTGGTAGATAACTATACAGAGTCTCCTACATTAAATGCACGGGAGGGATTTCAATGACGATCAGCAAATTTCTTTTGATCTTGTTTTGCTTTCTAAAGTATTTGAGGAATCTGGCTATCTACCTTTCCTAGCTCTGTCACAAGATGTGTAGCAGCTGGTACTGAGGTGGAGAAACAATGACCTGGATATTTTTTTGGATGATAGACATACAGCCGCGGCCCCTTTTATTTGAACACTTCTCGGATATTTTCCGGTGACTTTTTCTGAATGCCACGCACTTCGCCGCGTTCATGCGGTGTTCATGCGACATTCGTGCCGTATTCATGTCGCAATCATGCCGGCGTCACCCGTGCTTGATCTGTTTAATGGGAATGGTTCGGATTTAATTGGTTGCAATCCTTCGCGTATCCGCCAGGTGGCAGATATTCATGAATTGTAATTAATTCTAACGTACTGTATGCGTATGCGCTTCAGTAATGTGTCGACTTGCAGGTGTTTAAAAAATACCACAGTGGTCCTTTGTGAATTGACCTTGGTACTGAAGAAGTTGTACAACGCTGTATCTATTTATTGTAGGCGTTTCATATTAAAAACTAAATGCAAAGTGTCTGGTGTTCTATTCCATTGTACAGAGAGGTCCAGAGATGAGTATACCACTGCAGTCCGTGTTCAAAAAGCCCAACATAACGTGCACTTATTTAATATGGTCAGCAATTAGTTCAGCAGATGATAAGATGGCCACAGTTGGTCAAATGTATCAATATTTTATCGAAAATTATGACTTTTACAAATTTTCACCAGATGCTCATGTGTGGAAGCGTGCAATAAAGAAAAAGTTATGTATCGATCTGCGTTTTTTTTGTATTGCTCCTGCACCCGGAGTTACAGGAGGAGGGTATTGGTGTGTTGCCCCTGATTTTTCCAGTATCTTTGATCATGGAGCGTTCAAAAGGCGAAAGGTCATGGTAAAACGAAATAAGAATCGTCCCAGGCAAGCAATGCGCCAGCCCCAGTGCCAGCACCGGCTTCTAATAACGGTCTGACCGTCTGTGAAAACCTGCTGACTGGCAACCCTTGCTACAGTATCTGCCCCCGCCTGGATACCTGCAGCCTGAGCAGGATTTCACGTACAGATACCAGCAAGCTTGCATGTACCAAAGCGATTTCCAGCTTCATCAGCTGTCAACTACAGGTGTAGCAGGCCTGCTGTCACCTGCCAACTACGTGTATAATCAAGACTACGGGATTGGCAGTGGCTAGGCGCCAACTGAATGGCAATGTCTATGGTGGGTACAGCTGCCGTATGTAATTCTTTTTTTACCATATCAATATCAATGCACAGTAAAGCGATTCTCCTGTAATCAATCGCTTTGCTTATGGTTATTTAGTTATTTTAGTCACAATTCGCCAAAATGTAGTCCAGCAATATCATTGGCTGAGCAGCTTCTACAGTAGATACTGAACAATTGGTGGACAGCTAGGCGCATGCGCATTGGAAGCTTGTTGAAACGCATATGTGTCTCATCACATCTAGGCGCATGCGTGTATGTGAACAAGAGACGCCCCCGAGAAAATTATTGTTGGGACTGACCGAGGGGACTGCGGGAACTTCTTTAGGGAACAGACTAATTTGAACCTGCCATTACAGTAATACTTGTATTTTTCTTCCTCAGAAAAGAAACGTTATCATCACGCTGAGAACGGCAAATGGAGGGATTTCGATGGATATCGCTTTTTGTAACGATGCTTGCACACTGCTGAATCTGAATCAGTGCCAGTTTTATTGATTAGGATAGAATTACTATGAGCTTTATAGAAAACCTGAAACAGTATGCTGTTTTTTTCATAATGTATACAATACTTTTTTACATACTGTACTGTATAATAAACCCCGAAAATATAAAGTATGCATTTATTCTGTACATGTATTACAGTTCAGTATGTGTGTTCTAATAATATTAATACTAATAATGCGTTTTAATACTGTTTTGATGTAATGCGCATGCCTACAGTATACAGTACAATACTGTACAGTATGCCTCATGTCTCATTGAAAAAGAGACACAATGAAACAATTACAATTTAAAACAAGCAGCATTTTTTTTATTGGTGGAGTAAGTAAAAAAAAAGCTGTGTGTGCTGTGCACGCGCATAGTAAGTGAAACTTCTTTGACTTTTGTCACAGAAATTGTATTTGTGTTGGTGATGTTTTAATTAAAAATCAAAATACAATTTCATTGACAAAACGCAAATAAATTTGACTTAGAATGCGCGTGCTCGGCACACATCCCCTGTATTAGCTATTTGCACTAACTGTGAATTCCTCATATGTGCGTGTGACTGACTGAGAGTGTGCATGACTGAGAGTGTGCGTGACTGAGAGTGTGCGTGACTGAGTGTGCGTGACTGAGTGTGCGTGACTGAGAGTGTGCGTGACTGAGTGTGCGTGACTGAGAGTGCGCGCGTGGCTGAGAGTGCGAGCGTGGCTGAGAGTGCGCGCGTGGCTGAGTGCGCGTGCGTGGCAGAGTGCGCGCGCGTGGCAGAGTGCGCGCGCGTGGCAGAGTGCGCGCGCGTGGCAGAGTGCGCGCGCGTGGCAGAGTGCGCGCGCGTGACTGAGTGCGCGCGCGTGACTTTGTGTGTGCGTGTCTGTGTGTGACAGTGTGTGTCTGAGTGCTCGTGTGTGTGACAGTGTGTGTCTGAGTGCTCGTGTGTGTGACATTGTGTGTCTGAGTGCTCGTGTGTGTGACAGTGTGTGTCTGAGTGCTCGTGTGTGTGACAGTGTGTGTCTGAGTGCTCGTGTGTGTGACAGTGTGTGTCTGAATGCTCGTGTGTGTGACAGTGTATGTACCTCCCGCATGAAGCTCCTCTCCTAGGTGGCCGTGACCAGCAGGCGGCCGGACGGCTAGTCTGCACATCCCTCCGGAGCAGCCTCCTGAAGGGAGTCCACGGCTGCAGAGACCACAGGAGCCCCTCGGGCTCTACCCCACAGAAGCTGCCGCCCTGCAGGGACGGGGAGAGGCTCAGCTCCAGCTCCCCGCCCCGGTACCGGCCCAGGGAGGTGAAGGTCTCCCCGCCCTCACCAGTCACCTCCTGCCCGGAGCTCAGGCCTGAGACTGACCCGCAGCGGCTCATCCCACAGGCAGCGGCCAGGGGAGGCCTGCAGGGACACGGGCATGCACCGGGAGGAGAGGCCACAGGAGATCAGGGCCTGGAGCAGTGTGGGCTGCAGTGTCCCTATGAGAGCCCTGGCGTCACCATGACTACCGCGGGCGCGGGGAACAGCGCATGCGCGGCGTTACAGTGTGCGTGTGTTAATGTGTTACACAGGGTTTGTGACACAGGGGGTGTGGGTGGGTGGTCTGCGCTCCGTATCCTTTTATTCAAAATTTAATGTGCGCGTGGGGGTAACGGCGCCGCTGCCAGACGCTTCTGCGCATGCATGGCGTCCGACAGGGTTGCCATGACTACTGCGCATGCGCGGCGCGGGCTGCGCAGAGGTTGACGGAAGCTGAACAGCTTGCTGCCTGTACGCGAGTGAGCCCAGCGGGGGGAGCTCTGTCTGAGTCTCCCGCCCGGTGGCAGGGGAGTCTCCCGTCCGGCGGCAGAGGAGTGTCCAGCCCCGTGGCAGAGGAGTGTCCAGCCCCGCGGCAGAGGAGTGTCCAGCCCGTGTATCCTGTGGCAGCAAGCCCACCTGCGGAGGTATGTGTATGTATTTATGTGTGTTTGTTTGTGTCAGTGTTTTTGATTGTGTTTGATCCGGGGGCAGGGGGACTTGCAGGGTGACAGAGGAGTGTCCAGCCCCGCGGCAGAGGAGTCTCCCGCCCCGCGGCAGAGGAGTCTCCCGCCCCGCGGCAGAGGAGTCTCCCGCCCGGCGGCAGAGGAGTGTCCAGCCCCGCGGCAGAGGACTAGGACTCTCCAGCCCGTGATCTGTGGCAGCAAGCCCCTGCGCGGAGTTTGTGTATTAATTATGTGTGTTTGTTTGTGTCATGTGTTTGAGTGTTTGCTCCGGGGGCAGGGGGACTTGGTTATCGTCGGGTTATCATCTTGAGCATAGCCTGTAGCGCATCACTCCATTCCCCTGCCCTAGTGCTTCTGACATAAGAGAGAATAACAGCGTGGGACCGAGCACTTCAGACAGCTGACGGAGTTCCCCCACCACGCCTGACGTCCTGGGACGTATATAGCGTTAGGGCCGGCGCCGGCGGCTATTGCCGCCGCCGCTCATATGTCGCGGCCGTGTGGGGAGCGGGGGCCATTGGAGCGGGGGCCATTAGGAGCGCGCCGGCGGCTATCGCCGCCGCCGCATCTGATTTGTGGAGCGGGTGTGATGTCATGTTGGGGTCGGGCTGAGCCAGAACACAGCCCGACCTCAACTGCCAGCACTGACGTCACATCCGTTTCATTTCTTGTCTCCACAATTCTTTTTTGCCCCAGTTTGAATGAGGTGCCACTAAGGAAGTTTCACTTTCAAAAACATTCATGTGTACTGTAAGTAAAACATTTAAGATAACAATTTAAAACAAGCAGCATTTTTTTATTGTGGAGTAAGTAAAAAAACATTCATGGTGTACTGTAAGTAAAAAACAAATAAATGCTGCACACCATAACTGAAAATCTAACTGATACTTGCTGTTACCATTGCTACTGATCCAGGAGGTCCCTGTGAAAGACAGACTCCCAAAGTCAGCACATCCGTGTCTTCGTCGTCTTCATATGACATCATCTGTAGGCTGTCCCACCTCCCAGAGAGTCCTTGAACTCCACATCAGGGGATCTCGGTATCCCATCAACGACGCATGCATAGCGCTCATCACGGTCCCATCGTCCTCTCGTTGACGTCATCACGTCATAACGACGATCTCCGATTGGTCCCTCTGGGGACCCGGATGTGCGCCTGCAAGCGCAATGCAGTATGGACAGAGACACTACACTGGGAGTTACCGGATGCTTTTAAGTATTTTCACCTGGTTTGGGGACTATATAATGTTGCTCCGGGGCAGGGGACTTGCAGGGTGACAGAGGAGTGTCCAGCCCCGCGCAGAGGATCGCTCCCGCCCCCGCAGAGGAGTCCTCCCGCCCCCGCGGCAGAGGAGTCTCCCTCCCGTCCGGGCAGAGAGTGTCCAGCCCCGCGGCAGAGAGTCTCCCCGCCCCGCGGCAGAGGAGTCTCCCGCCCCGCGGCAGAGGAGTCTCCCCCCGGCGGCAGAGGAGTGTCCACCCCGCGGCAGAGGACCTCCAGCCCGTGTATCCTGTGGCAGCAAGCCCACCTGCGGAGTTATTTGTAGGTAATTATGTGTGTTTGTTTGTTGTCAGTGTGTTTGAGTGTTTTGCTCCGGGGGCAGGGGGACTTGTTTATCGTCGGGTTATCATCTTGACATAGCCTGTAGCGCATCACTCCCATTCCCCTGCCCTATTGCTTCTGACATAAGAGGGAATAACAGCGGTGGGACCGGAGCAGCTTCAGACAGCTGACGGAGTTCCCCCACCAGCGCCTGACGTCACTGGGGACGTATAATAGCGTTAGGAGCGGCGCCGGCGGCTATTGCCGCCGCCGCTGCATATGTTCTGCGGCCGTGTGGGGGGGAGCGGGGGCCATTAGGAGCGGGGCCATTAGGAGCGGCGCCGGCGGCTATCGCCGCCGGCCGCATCTGATTTGTGGAGCGGGTGTGATGTCATGTTGGGGTCGGGCTGAGCAAACACGCCCCGACCTCACTGCCACACTGACGTCACATCCTTTTCATTTCTGTCTCACAATTCTTTTTTGCCCCAGTTTGAATGAGGTGCCACTAAGGAGTTTCACTTCAAACATTCATGTGTACTGTAAGTAAAACTTAAGAATACAATTTAAAACAAGCAGCATTTTTTTATTGTGTGGGTAAGTAAAAAAACATTCATGGTGTACTGTAAGTAAAAACAAAATAAATGCTGCACACCATAAACTGAAATCTAACTGATACTTGCTGTTACCAGTCTACTGATCCAGGGAGTCCCTGTGAAAGACAGACTCCAAAGTCAGCACATCCGTGTCTTCGTCGTCTTCAGATGACATCATCTGTAGGCTGTCCCACCTCCCAGAGAGTCCTATGAACTCCACATCAGGGGATCTCGGTATCCCATCAACGACGCATGCACGAGCGCTCATCACGGTCCATCAGTCCTCTTCTTTGACGTCATCACTCATAACCGCGATTCCGATCTTCCCTCTGGGGACCCTGGATGTGCGCCTGCAAGCGCAATGCAGTATGGACAGAGACACTACACTGGGGAGTTACCGGATGCTTTTAAGTATTTTCACCTGGTTTGGGACTATATATGTTGGACATTTCATTGTTTATGTTATCTTCACTTGAGAAAGACCACTTTTTGATGGTTGAAAAACGTTGTGCATTTGATTCAAATAATTCTTCAAATCCGTAGAAGCCCTGAACCCTCCGTTTTTTTTTTGCTTTTTTTTGTACTGTGTAAGTAAAACATTTAAGAATACAATTTAAAACAAGCAGCATTTTTTTTTATTAAAGTACACAGAGTGAAAACATTTAAGAAACAATTTAAAATAAGCAGCAGTACAGTTACAGCAAGTGAAAACATTTACGGTATATGGTGTACAGTAATGTAAAAAATTGACAGTATGAATACAATCCATCACGCAGCGAATTCGATCCCCAGCAGATCGTCCTTCCAGGGACGATGCCTTGTATGCCGCAAAATGCCATTTATGTCGTCCCTCCACGTTTTCATTAAATGATCGCTAATTGAAAAATGTGCCGCAATTCCTCCACAATAGTCTTTCTTAATTTTCAGAAGAGCCTTTTTGACGCGATTCCCTTCGTAATTTACATTGTGGGCCCACCTGCAGGACAGACCGCGTAGGGCATGTGGTGCTTGAAAACGTACATGGCATGTTTCTGGGCTACACCACCACTTGAAACCTATACTTCTCCCTGATTGGCTGGGACAGGTCGCGCAAGATGATGTCGGTGCACCGTCTCGATGCGAGCGGTGTGTGCTTCTGGGAGCGGGTGTGCTTCTGGGAGCAGTGTGCTTGTGGCTGAGGGCGAGGTAGGTTGTCTGGGAGGATCTTTCCTCCCGTCTTGGTCACCTTGTCAGTGTTGTCTCCTGCGTGGTCTTAACGGGGTTCTCATGTCATCCTCGTCACTGCATACATAAACACATATTCTTCTGATGGAGGGGGTGCGCTTGGTGATGGAAGGTTGAAGGTTTAGCTGTACTGTCGTTCAAGAAATATTTTCATCAGGTCTTCGTATGTTTTGATCCCCACACCCACACCCCCAAATAAATTAAAATCACATAAATAAAGCATGTGCAGGACTATTGTCGCATTAAAAAGCTAGAGTGCCGATTGAATATCAATATCAAGAATTTTTATGCAGGGACTTGTCTGAAATCGAAACAAAAAAAACACAAAAAAAAAAAATTCAGACTTTACCTTCTAAATGATGTCAAGATACACACGCATGCTATTAATAATCAGCAAGGTTCCAAAGAGGCGCAGGCATGTGACACCCAGGCTCGGATGATTAAAAACACAAAGCCAACCATTAGAACATGAATGGTCTGTGGTCGATAAGAAGTTGAAATCAAATCCTTGAGCCTTGTGTGTGTGTGTGCGTGGGAGGGGGGTAAGCTGCATGAAGGTTGTTAGTACTGTACTCTGTCGTTCAAAGAATATTTTCAACAGGTCATCGTAATGTTTTGATACCACACCCACACCCCAAATAAATTAAAATCACATAAATAAAGCATGTGCATGACTAGTGTCGCATTAAAAAGCTAGAGTGCCGATTGAATATCAGAATATCAAGAGTTTTTTATCAGGCACTTGTCTGGAATCAAACAAAAAAAAACAACACACCCAAAAAATTCAGACTTGAACTTCTAAATGAATGTGAAGTTACACAAGCATGCGCATAAATGTGACACCCTGGCTCTGTACGTTATACACGCAGGAAATGTGATACAGGTTCGGGAAGATTGAAGCCAGAAAGCCATAAATTCCAAGGAATGGTGTGGGAGATGTGTACTGTAGATAAGAAGTAGATAAGATTGAATAGTACTTTTTCATTGTGTGTGCGCGGGGGGCGAGAGGGAGAGCGCTTGCGCCGAAAATGTTAGATATGGTCTGAGTACCTGTACACAAAAGTGGGTTGAAAACCCCGATAACACATCCAATAATTTCCAGTGATCCAAACCTCGAAAATAGCAGTATATAAAGAGGTACATCAATCATATGGTAAACACGCAGTTAGTGCCACGGGGGCAAAAAAAACAACACATGTGGGAGAATTGGTTTCCTCAAACAATGATATAAAAGGGGACAATAAAAGTAGAATTTAGGACCAAAAATGGATTAGTGGTAAGGGGGAGGAATACATTTACATGCAAAGACAGACTAGCCATGGTTTGCAAGACCACCCGGACAGGATTGTTTTTTAATCTTCCTGGTGTCCACCATGTAAAAATTGGAGCAAAGATTGATATTTGTTTTGCCCTGTATTGTTCTAACCCATAACAGTCGTTGCAATGAACATGGGTATAAACTGAACTAATTATTATTACTGTAATAATAAAAACCTATTTATCTTCACTATTTGCAAAAATCTACTATATCATACTTATATAACATCCGATTTTAAAGGCATATAACTGCTTGTCGGATAACAATGGGATACAATCCAAACTCGGGAGTAAAACTTTCCAATTGACCATAAATTAGCTCCAGGGTTTCTAATGATCTTCCTGGAATAATATTGGGCATATGGGCTTCCACAATGACAGGACGTCTGTCTACAAAAGCAGATAAGTCATCTTTGGCAGTCTGGTGAAGTGGACATTGTCGTGACATAATAATTATTTTGGGCACACTAGGAACATTAAATACACTGTCTGTCTTTGACCCCTATAAAACTGCTTCATTGGACCATGCATGCATCTTTCTTTTGTAATAGCCAAATTATACTCTCGCAGCATGAGCCTGCCTTCTCTACAAGCATTAGGCGTAGTGCTTGTGTGTAGTCCAGCAGGCTTGTTCGCATGATACGTGCCCAATGTTCAGGGCAGTAGCTGGCAAAGGTAAGAAGATCTTATCTTACAAGGAAACGGTGTATGGATTAAAGGGAAGTCACAAAATTTCTACCACTGTATAAAAGCATTGCAAAACCACACCTTGAATTATGGAGGGGGGACCACTCCGTTTGGGACACCACGCCATAAAAGATAGAACATATGGAACTAGACAGATTGCATAGAGTAGCCACCAAGATTGTGTACAAGGTAGGACAATCGAATTTATGAGAAGGCTACCTAAATTGTATTCATGTCTTTTACATTAGAAAAGAGCGTGTCTACAGGTGACATTATGATAACTCATATACAAATAATTTGGTGTCAAACAAGTAGCTTTCAAAAAGAATATTCATCCTAAGGGCAGTCACAAGTGGAACAGGTCATCCCTTAAGGTTGGAGGAAAGGAGATTTCATCACAGCAACAAGGAAAGGGTCTCTTATCAGTAGGGCTTTAAAATGTTAGGGAATTCATTATCCATGGAGACTGTATGGCGCGTCTACAAAGATAGATTTTCAACAAAGAGACATGCTCTTTTAGATGAAAGTATACACGGGATCTAGCAAAAGTAATACATGGGAGGATGTTGATCCCAGAGGATTAATCCGATTGTTCCAATATCTGAAGTCATGGAGGGAATTTATTTTCGTTCTCCCCTTATGAGAGACTATCATTTGATAATGACACTGGTTTATTTTTATTGTTTGCCTTCCTCTGGATCAAAATACTGGTAAATATAAATATCAAGATAATGGTATCGTTTCGTCTAATTTAACATAGGTTCAACTTGAAATGGAGACTATGTCTTTTTTTTCAACTACATCTACGGTGTTAACTATGTAACCTTGCCAATTACTGCAAGGTATACCTTGAAGGCTAAGTAGCACTGGGCTAAGCAAATGTGGCTCCTGTGGTGATTTTTACTGAAGTTCTCTCATGACAAAACTGGGCCAAGTAGTTGGCAGAGAAATGTATCAAATTTATCAAAGGAAAATATCTACTGCGTTTCTATGGATCTGTGCATGTCATTTCACACACAAATGGACAAATAACCAAATATCCTATGCATGTTTGCAGATGTAAAAGTCCAACGACCACATTGGAACTAACTAGTAAATGCAACATCACAGAACTTGCACCAGGAAGTGGCATGGGAAATGTAAGCGCTTACTGTGGGTATTGACCTGTACACCCTGGTTTAAATTATTCATTTTGTAAAGCGCGGTATACAGCGACAGATATATAAACCAATTTAAGAATAATCATGCAGGACATCAATAAAGGCAATATATGTGTATGTTAATAATTCGTATTATAATTAAGTTTTTTTATTGTCAAGGTAATGAATAAGTATTCATATTTATGTAAGTGCAGCTCACCCCATTGTATGCGCGATCCGGTACAATGCGATCCCTTATAAAACGCTATGCACGCGTGAGCCTCCCCAATTTTCGTCTTTATGAATACTTTACACACTGATTATTGGTATCTTAAATACTTTATGTACACTGAATACAAATTGCGTAATGTATTTATGCTATCCAATTCTTTGGCACCCAAACACAGCGTTATAAGGGGGTTGATCTGTATAAACTGTTTTCATACCAGTAGAATAGAATGGAGGAGGGATACCTCAGGTATCATGCATTTGCGACTCTATTTTAATCTGTGTGTCTCTGACACAGAATTAAGAGTGTACATATTTGTAGTCTGTAATGATATGAATAGTAGGCCTTTGATTGCATTTAAGGCTCGGGACTGAGCATGACTGAGGGCCGTCTTTAATTCCTGGGTGGTGCCCCCCGGGCAATCATTGTGCCCTCCAACTCATCCATACTGGCAAAGTCGTCAACGAAATTGACGTAACCGCAGATCCCATACCTTGTGTAGACCCAGTGCGGTGTATGAGGAGCCGTGTGCTGTCTCGCTGTCAATCTGACTTCAGTTGCTCTTCTGGTCGTCCATCATATCAGTACAATGTAATTTTCACAATACAGTTACTGCATGTATACCTCACGTGAATGCGCGAACTACAGTACTTATAGGCATTGAGTGCATACACATAATAACTTTTACTGTGGGTATGGTGCCCTCATTGGCCCCTACAATTTATCACCCTCCCCCCCGGCAAACCCTCACACACCAGTACCGACACTAGGTGATTTCAAACTCATTGTACATCGCTTGACATGGTCAAGTAGCATCAACAGGTTATACACCTTTATGAAGTCTGATATCTTACTTTTGGCTCTAATAAGTACTTCTTCAAAAATACTGGTTGGATCAGCCTCGGTAATAGAAAAAAACAATACACTCACTTGTTCCCGTTTTGGCTTACCCCTGCAAGACTAAGGCGAAATTGGACATTTGGTTGCGGCGCATTTCCGCCGCGACAAATGACGCACGCTGTCGCGTAGCCGCAGCGGACCGCTCTGCCTGACATCACGATCCGCCGCTGAACCGTCCGCGTCCGGCTTGTGTTCTAACGTAAGTTTACTGGTTAGTGTAGAGCAGGGGGTGCACAAACTGGGGGTGGCGCAAGATTTACGTAGGCCCCTCGCGCTTTCTGAAGGCCCTCATTAATTGCCGGGGGAAGCTGCTAAGGCTCTCTAAACTTCACTTACCTTGGTTCAACCGGGCTTTCGGAGAGGTGTGTCGCCATGGCACGTTATTTACGCCGCCTGGGCTGACACGCCCCAAACGCCGGAACCAAGTAAGCGGGGGGGGGGTTGCCGGGGCGGGGGCAAGGGGGGGGTAAAGTTCTCTAGTCGAATGTAAGAAAGTGAGAAAAGGAAAGGGGGAGAAAGCGAGAAGATGGGAAGGTTGCGGAAGCAGGGGTGCCTTGGGTGGACTGGAATCGAACCGAAAAGGCAAATACGGTCGGAAACTGGGTATAGGGAGAGGGGGAAGGGGAAAAGAGACGGAGGAGGGGTACCAGCAGACTGGCGGGACGCGACTGGGTCGCGGGGAGGAAGGGGGGCGGGGATGGTAGGGTGGCGAGTGGTGCGCAGAAGAAGGAGTGGGAAGGTGAGAGAACGATAAGGGCAGCGGGGCGGGTAAGACGAGAAGGTGGGGTAGAGAAGGAAGAAGGCGGAAAGACAGCACGAAAGACAGGGGAGGGGGAGGGTGCGGGGGAGGGTGGCGGGAGGCAAGGGGGGGGGAACGGCAAACGACCGAGGGCGGAAACTGAGAGGGAGCGGGGGGATAGAGGGACATAAGCGGTAGCCTGAGGCGTGGAAGAGGACTTCTGCGAGGGAGCTCGGGGTGTGGGGGCCCAGAGGGCCGGGATAGACTGGCACAAAAGAGGGGAGGGGGGGGAGATGTGGGGGCTAAGGAGGGAGAAGTGGTGTGCAACAGAGGGGGGGGGGGGAGGGACAAGGGGGGAGGTGAGGGGGGAAGGAAGGGTTAGGGGGGGGCAGGGGGCACGGCGGAAAGGGGGGAAGGCAGTTCGGGGTGGACACAGGTCGGACGTGCGTTGGAGGAAGGGGGAGTAAGCGTAGAGCTCGGAAAACAAAAAAAACGGGGAAAAGAAGGGGATGGGGGGGGGGGAGGGAGCGGTAAGTGGGGACTGGGAAAGTGGGGGGGGGGGGAGAAAGGAGTGCGGGAGGGGGCAGAGGTGGGGGGTAGAGCGTGAACATAGTGGGTGTTATCGAGGTTGTGGGACAGGGGAGAGAAGAAATAGATGGGGGGATATCATGGTGGGAGAGGGGGGCGCCACAATAGAGAAGGAAGGGGATAAAAGGGGGGAGAGCCGCCTTAAGGGGGTACGGTATGCCGGGACGGGTAGGTGTGGGGGTGGGGAGGTGGAGCTAAGCGTGAGCGAGAAGGGGAGCAGTGGAATGGAGAAGCGGAAGTTAGAGTAGAAGACGCAATCATTAAGGCTCGGTCTCCTAGAAGAGGCGAGTGGCGGGAGTTGTCCGACGGGGGTGACGGAGCAATCGGGGCGTAAGATGGGAGGGTAGAGAGCAGAAGTGGAAGCCTGGTAGTGGAATACAGGGGTGACGGAGGGGGGTGAGTGCTTCGCAAGGGGGAAAAAGGGGTGTGAAAGAGAGATTTGAGACTCCGGGCGGAGGGATGCCTAGGACCCGGATAACCTTAAATAAAAGGAAGGGGAGGGAGGGTGAGGGGAGCACGAAACGATGCTGCTCTGATTCTACCTTCCCACCTTCTTACTATCCTTCACTCTCCTCACCGTCCCGCCTACCGTCAACCCGAACTAGCGTGCACCGTCGAGATCCAGCCTCGCGGTCGTACACACACTGCTTAAGCCCTCTAGTCTGCGACACTTCTTTGGCTGTTTTAGGCCCTACATAGAAGTGTCCGCCATGGGGGGTTATATAACAAGCAGAAAATAGTATCCTACCGAGCTGATCTGGGGTCAGCACTGGAGACTAGATTGGGGGTCCGGTATTAGAGCGATGCCATAACAGAAGAGAGTTGCGTCGAGCATTTAGCGTAAAACACTGTACGGAGCAATCTGAGAAGGTGGGTAGATGGAGGAGGACCGAAGACTGGTGGGCAAGGAAAGCCGAGAACGCGGGAGGCAGGAGCGCAGAGAGTCCGGTTCTAAGTTAAGAAGCCGCCCGAGGGGTTAGGGAGTTAGGGTGGAACCTGATGGACTGATAGAGGGGTAGTGTAGAGTGGAGTAGAGGCAGAAGGGAACAAAATGCGAGGGTAGATAAGGGACTAAGAAACGCTAAAACTAGTAGAAGGAATAAGGTTGTGGGGTAACAAGGGATTGGTTGGGGGCCGAGACGAGGCAGGAGGAAGGGGCGACGGAAACCGAGAGGTTGAGGGGGGGGCGGGGGGAGGTGGAAGAAAGGATATGGGTGGTGGGGGGTAAAGATCATGGGAAATAAACGGACAGGGCGATGGGCAGTGGGGAAGAAATGCCGGTGGACAGGTAGCTGGTATATGGGTGAGGAGGCTAGTATAGGGATTTAAAGGGTGAAGGCACACGAGGGCCAAACCCTAAGGTGTAGTTCCGGACAAAGGGAGATGGGAGGCGTTGAGGAAATAATAGTAGGCGGCAAGACCCGAGGCTCGGGGTTAAGAAATCCATCAATTGAAGCATCAAAGATGAAGAGCATGGGGGTGTTGAGAGATGGGGAAGGAATTAGGGGAGGGGTAAAGACGAGGGTAGGGAAGTATTCCAGAGGGCAATATAACCTGAGGGTGCAGCCATTATAGAGCTCCGGAAGGGGGGCGTTGTGTTAGCTTGAAAAGGGGAGGGGTGCGAACGATTAAAGGATAGGGGGGCGGAGGGGGGGTAGGTAACAGAAGCCAAGAAACCAAGCCGGGCAGGACAATCTGGGGGATAATGGCGTAAACGAGGGTAAGGATGCCGGGCAGTGCGTATTGAGGCAGGGGAGTTGTGTAACGGGATGTAGGAGAAGAATAATGTGAGTAAAGTTATTTTAAGTAAGGTACGGGAGAACAAGAGAACTGGGAAAAAGAAGATGGAATAACGGTGCAGAGAAGGAGCAAAGGAGGGTCACAAAGGATACGGATACTAGCGAGCGAGTGGTGGACGCGGAGAAGATGCGCGAAGGGAGGGAGAGCACAAAAGCACGTGCATGTGATAGAAAGGGAAAAACCATATGATTGAGTTGAGTGCAAAAGGATAAGTAAGGGGGGTGGCGCGGGGTTGAAAGGGTGAGGGGGAGAGGGGAGGGGGCGATAAACGGAGCGACGCGTAGGGGAGCAGGCTGTAATGCGCATGTAGCAAGGGGCACAGCTCGGGCAGCTTATGGTCGCGGAGAAAAAGATTAGCTCCCTGGTGTAGAGGGGTGCATTTATCTTATTTTTTCTATTACTGGTTCTGATCCAACCAGGTATTTATTGTTATTACTGTGCCGCAAGATAGGGCACAGTTGCATATGCGCCATTCACCCAAACTTGTAGACTGTCCAGTCCCTAACTATTTATGTATATTAGGCATGTTCTACATAACCCTAAAAGTCTACTATGTACAAAAATGAGGCACTGATCTTGACTGACACCTTCATCAATTCTAGTCACAAATGATTCTCTCTCAGAAGTCTTGAGGCCGGGTTTTCCAGGAGACATCTCTTCTTTCTTCTTTACTTGAGCTGTACAGTGGCCCAAACAAAGACAAAATAACCAATATCCTAATAGCCCTGCCTGCTTGGTTGTTTTCTAGATTTCAAGCTGTAATCATGCCAACATTTGGACTGTAACTAGGAAAATGCGAAAACAAAAGGGTAAGGTGGGGTAAAGAGGAGGGAGAGAGATGTGTTGTGTGTCCTTGTGTGTGTTGTGACTGTGTTGTCCACTGTGTGCTTCTGCTCTGTCCTGGTGTGTGTATGTGTTGTCACTGTTGTTCTGCCCTGTCCTGGCTGGTGTTTGTGGTACGTGTGTTTGTTGGTTTTGTGGCTGTCCTGTCATTACGGGGAGAGAGAATGACAAAAAGGCGGCTTTATGTTTCTATGGATCGTACATTTATCAAAGTCCACATCCCTCTTCCTCTTGGCTGAAACAGAGCTCTGACACACACATTTTTGATTCCTTCCGCTCTCTCTATCAGTGCACACTCATTGTCTCACGAGTGACTGCCCTGGTCACATGACCGTTGCTCTGGCAGCTGACAGCCATTTAGTGAACCCCGAGCCAAACTCTACTTTCTCGCTCATCGATTATCAAGAGAACTTAATCGATTGGCAAGTCTTAGCTATATTTATATCATAATGGTGTGGGTTTAATTGATGCACATATTAAAGGGGAAAAAAATAGCAGCTTGACGCTGCTGCTTTAAAGTGACTACTGTATAACCCTTTATGGTCTTTTTGGGGTTTTTTTTTAACTACGTGGAAGCACACGGACTCCATAACTCCATATGTTTTATCTCTGGGGATCCCCTGCTTCCATGGGTACTTACATCTGAACGTGATGCCGGTAGCACCGCCAGCTGGGGCACAAACATCAAATGTCGATGAGGCAATGCAAGCAATATCCTACATGTTGGTTTTCTTAAATAAATCAGTTCTGTATTGATAATACTTACTACTACTGCATTTTGTTAAAATTATTATTAAAAACTCTAAATGTCATTTTTTATGATTCTAGTTAACCTGAGCACCTTTGTGTCTATCCTGGGTTTAAGCACTCTCCCCAAGTGGCAAGATCTTTTGTAACACTTCACTGTTTGTGATAATTTGGGCTGCAACACTGTTAAGAACAGATAATGTTACCTAATAGTAATATCAGAATACATGATATGTAGCTGGCTGGGTTACAACTGACCAGATCTAAAATTAATTGAAACTCGAAAGGCGGACATTATGATGACCTCTCAGAAGCCGAATCTTTTGGCTAATGCGGTCATAGGGTGAAGCAAATTTGATCGTATACTTTGTAATTAGTTTTCAATAAAAGTAATCAAAGGCTGCTATTTATAAAACAAAAAACTTATTATATCATTATTTTTTTTTTTAAGTGCTGCTTGAACACATCCTTTTTAAAGGTTCTGCGCATCACTGGGAAGCCTAACGTTATCCCCGTGCGGCTTCGCTATTGGCCCATGTAACGGTGGGAACCTTAAAACTTTAAACTGCCAAAAGATGCCGGCAAATCACCTTCCGATAATAAGTTATCTCGGGGGAGCAGGGGGGTAACCGGAGCAGAACTGAATGGCAGCTCCGGCTCCAAGACCCCCTGCTTCCACCTTCCCATAGCCTTTTTTTTTAAAGGCAATGGTGCTGGCACTTACAGTCTATTTATAAGTCGATACGGCTGCATGGTGCTTAGTATATTGACTTTCATGCCTTGAGCACACCAGGCCAATAAAAAAAAAACCACAGACGTAGGCACAACTCAAACACAGAGCGAAATCATATGGGTTCCATCACTCCTTCTATATTCTCTATCAGATCGCAGGCATGACGGAACACTTGCCTAAAGGGTCTCTTACGGCAAGAGCGTATTCATGACCGTGGCATGGAGTTTTAAAACCCTGTCCCATCTTTCAGCCACGCTCACCCAGAACTCACAAATCCTGCACGGGCGGTCGCTAAGAGCTGCAACACCTAAGTGGGGAGAGAGGAAATCCAAAAGGTTCCTAGCTTTCCACGTTCTTCGTACACCGAACGCTACACAGATCGCTTTACAAACATAAATGTACAGCATCCCAAGTACAACGTACTAGTCCTTACAGTGTGTAAGAGATGCAAACAAATGGTAACTATAAAAAAGGGACCCCAAGAACAAACCAAAGCAATGGGAGTATGTGTAATGCATTTGGTATCATTAGTTTAAGTGCATTTAGCATAGCCGAGATGTAATAGTTAAGCCATTAGCGAAGAGGCTGCTTATGCTCTTCCCATCAGTATTAACCTTATTCTGGCAATTAGATCACAATGTACTCCTAATTGTACAAGGCAAGGTATTCGGCACAGGGGCACGGAATGTGGTTACAGGGGTAATGCTACGGACATAGCAAAAGGTGTTGGGGGGTTAACGCCCATCTTGAGGAGCTTACAATGGCAAGCTGAGATGGGAAGAAGAGAGTACGTCTTCCCTGAAGAATATAGATTGTAGCAGGCGTTTAATGCAGGCCGCGTTGCAGTGGGGACACACAATACGCCAGCAAGCAGCAACAGACTCCATTGCTTTTCCATTGTTGCAACCCGCTGACCGCGCGGCCAGAACTTGCAATAATTTATTTATTTATACAAATGTGTTACCAGGAAGTATATCATTGAGAGTTACCTGTCTCGTTTTCAAGATGTCCCTGAGCACAGAGTAATAAAATACATGGTTACAATAAAAAAAAACCAGGTTTTAAACAGTCAGTTCACAGACATTTCATGGACAGATAGAGTTTGGAATTGGGTACATGGGATAAAGGGCTTGTGATTTTCCGATTGAAAATAGAGCAGCTTTAACAATCACCAAACGCAGGCCAAACGGCAGCAAAACGCTCACACCCTTTGGCTGCACCAATATATAGGGTAATTTCGATGGCATGCAGGATCATTAATGATTTATATACATTTATTTGACTACATAATACAATTACTATTATTAATTTCTGCTACTACACTCATTAGTTATAAATGTACAGTATGCATCATTTTATTTATAAGCACCAGAGTTAGCAGGCACGTTTTGTTAAAATTACAATACATAGAAAATACTAATACAAACAAAACAATAAACGAGGATAAAAGGCAGCAGTATATAATATCGTAAGGCAAAGGGAGAACCCTGCCCCAATGTTTTATAATCTAGTTTAAAATATCCTTATTTTGCTGTATCTTACTTTTAAAAAAAAAAAAGCGATGTAAAAGCACATCCAAAAATGTACAGATCAATACCCCTTTTTCGTACAGTTCAGAATAGACATACTTGGAAATTGAGAAGTAACTCATTGTATACTTCCTGGTAAAATATTTATATAAAAAAACCCAATAAAAGATTCCAGCAGCCATTCCTGCAATCATGTTCCAAAATCAGAGATTAAGGGATATGATCAATAAACAATAATACTCACAGTAGAAAAGTTCTTTGATTTTAAAGCAGATTTGAGAAGGTCAAGGGTGAAAGAGGCAATCCATTATCTTGATTCAAACCGCAGTATATAATGTGTGAAAGATCTATTTCCAATTAGGAGGCTAGTTTATGAAGAGAACACAGAGGACCATATGGCAATGACTGGTCGCCTCGAATGATATATTCAGGGTAGATTTGGCAAGACCTAGCTTGGGAAACCCAAAGCGGTCCTCAACAAGGTCGGTGCTTCAACAACACACAACCGAATGGAACTGCATCTGAAACCAGTGTTTCCAACCTGCTAAGCAATTTATTTTGCTAATACATTGGGGAAACGTTAATCAAAACATATTACAGAGACAAAACAATTTTGCTTTAACACAAAAAAATATGTTACCATGCCATCAGCAATTTCAATCATATAAACGATTCAATGTTTTAAAACAGTGAAACCTAAACCATTACAAAAATGGAAAGCTTTATGCGGACACGCACGACCTTCTCACGCCCTCTGATCTCTCTACCCAAATCTCTCGACGATTTCGAAAGAGCTCGGGCTTCAAAATTAATCACACCAAATCTCTGGCCATTAGCGGTTCACCTTGCCCAATGACACAGCGTAAGCTCCGACAATTTAATTTCGATTTCTCATGGCATCTCTCTATATCCCCCCACCTTGGAATAACATTACTAATCATATGAAACTACCCCAAACCCTGAAGCAGGGACTGATTGAGCAACCTGTGCTGAAGCAGGATATCCTGAAATCCTGACCTATTGAGGGTGGGGGGGGGTGGGCTTGAGGACTGGATTGAGTACTTCACTGTACATTATCAACACATGCATGTTTCCATCTCGATATTCTACATTTACAAGATGTGTGTGCTGTGGAGGAATTACACTACATCTGCAGCATGTTTGGTGTTCATTCATGAACTCTACAACCACATTAATAAAGAAACCTGCGTCAATATGCAACTTATCTAAGTCCTAACTCATCCCGCTCCAACTTCCCCATCCGTCGCAGACATATTCAGAATGTTGCAAACGGAGATAAATACATAACCATCGTTTTTCAACCCAGTGGTTCGCGGCCATCCTTAAGAGTTTCCCTGTCATTTTCAGGTCATTTAAAATGGTACCAAATACAGAACAATTGACAATGCATCTGATCTCAGACGTGCTGAGGAGAGGGTGGGGTTCCTTACAATGCATCTGATCTCAGCTAGCTGCTGTGAGAGAGGGTTGGGGTTCCTTACAATAGCATTGATCTCAGACGTGCTGTGAGAGAGGGTTGGGTTCCTTACAATGCATCTATCTCAGACACGTTACTAGACTCGCTGTTAGAGCTAAACCAAACACGAGTGTTCATGGCCTAGTATGAAAAGTAACGAATATGCAGTATTTCTGTGCGAATAAAACCCAGAGAATAAATAAATAACAACTATCACAATGCTGCAGATCCCTGAGACCAGGATCCTCTCTCGGGTGAATGCTCCTTGAACCCTCATGTAGAAGGAACACAAATGCATATGTATAGGGACATTAAGTTTTACTTGGTTAACAAACAACACAGGAGGGGAAAGGAACAACTCATACTTTCCCCGCTGGTAAAAAGGCAGAGAGTGACTTCAGGCGCACTCTAACCCTTCTCCAAGCTCAGCTCCTCAGCGTGCACACGTGCAGCAGGAAATCCCTGATTTGAGTCCTTCACTCGCTTCCTGGGTCCCTCGCGTTCGCCGTGCATCAGCCAATCAGATTTCTCACTGAGTTGGTACGGTGGCCTCAGAACAAAATGCCCAACGGTTCGTCAAAACGTTGACTTCTTCTGGGGTTCGGTTTTGACAAAACGCATTGGCGTTTTTGCTGCAACTATTCTAATAAAGTCTTACACAAGACATTTAGCATAGTAAACTAATTGTCAGGTTGCAAACCAACGTATCGGGAATCCCCTTCCTCCGTGCATATTGGATTGGCACTGTAAAAAAAAAAAAAAGCTGTGTGTGCTGTGCACGCGCATAGTAAGTGAAACTTCTTTGACTTTTGTCACAGAAATTGACTTATAACGCGCGTGCTCGGCACCAATGTGTCGTGTGTCAGTCAGTGGGATGTATGTTTTTGTTTGTGTGTGTGTCAGTCAGTGTATGTATCTGTGCTGGTCAATTGTATATATCTGTACGTCAGTGTGTGTATTGTGTCACGTGTGTGTGGGGTGTGTGTGTGTGTGTGGTGTGTGTGTGTGTGTGTGTGTGTGTGTGTGTGTGTGTTGTGTGTGTGTTGTGTGTGTGTGTGTGTGTGTGTGTGTGTCAGTGTAGTCTCTCTCTCTCTGTGTTGTGTGAATGTCTTCTGTGTCGGTCAGTGAGTGTATGTGTGTCAGTCAGTGTGCGTGCGTATGTGTGTCGTCAGTGTGTGTGCTTATGTGTGACAGTCAGTGTGCTGCGCTGCGTCAAGTGTGTGCGTGGTCAAGTGCATGCGTCAGTGGTGTGTGTATGTGTTTATTGGCAGCGAGTACCAGCATCATGAATGTGAGGGAGGGGTGGGGAGCTCACAGTGGGGGGAAGGACAGCACATCATTCAGGGGCGGTGTTCGTACATCACTGGCGTGTGCGTGCGTGTGTCAGTGTGTGTCAGGTGTGCGCGTAAGGGCGTCTTGTGTGTGCGTGCGTCAGAGTAAGTGGTGTGTGTGTGGTGTGGTCAGTCAGTGTGTGTGTTGCGTCAGAGTAAGTGTGTGTGTGTGTCTTGTGTGTATGTGTCAGTCAATGTGTGTGCAGTCAATGTGTTTATGTCAGTGTGTCGTGTCTGTCATGTGTGTTTGGTCGTCTGTAGTGTATGTGTATCTCTCTGTGTGTACCGTATGTCTCTCTGTCGTCTGTGTCCTGCCCCCTTCCCCCCCCACCCCCCTTTAGACCGCGGAGCTGCGGACCGGGGGGCTCAGTCTGAGTCTTTCTGAGCAGATACCCCCCCACCCCCGGCGGCGCTCTCAAGCTCCCCCCTTCCCCCACCCCCCGCGGCGCGCTCAAGCTCCCCCCTCCCCACAACCCGGCGCGCTCTCAAGCTACCCCCCTTCCCCCAACCAGGCGGCGCGCTCAAGTCCCCCCCTTCCCACAACCCGGCGGCGCGCTCAACCCCCCCCGCGCGCTTAAGCTCCACCCTTCCCCACCCGGCGGCGCGCTCAAGCTCCACGCCTCCCATCCCCCCCCCCCCCCCGGCGGCGCGCTCAAACCACCCTATTCCCAAGCGCCGCTGCCAGCCGCTTCTGCGCATGCGTGGCGCGTGGCATGGCAGTGGGCGGGGAATGGCGCCGCTGCCAGCCACTTCTGCGCATGCGTGGCGCGCGGCATGGCAGCGGAACAGCGGCGCCGTGGCAGTCGTCGTGGAAGTCGTGGGAGTGTCCAGCCCCGTGGCAAAGCCGGGGCCATGAGTGTTTGCTCCGGGGGCAGGGGGACTTGGTTATCGTCGGGTTATCATCTTGAGCATAGCCTGTAGCGCATCACTCCCATTCACCTGCCCTAGTGCTTCTGACATAAGAGGAGGAATAACAGCGGTGGGACCGGAGCAGCTTCAGACAGCTGACGGAGTTCCCCCACCAGCGCCTGACGTCACTGGGACGTATAGTAGCGGCCGCCGCATCTGATTTGTGGAGCGGGTGTGATGTCAGTGTTGGGGTCGGGCTGAGCCAGAACACAGCCCGGCCTCAACTGCCAGCACTGACGTCACATCCGTTTCATTTCTGTCTCCACAATTCTTTTTTGCCCCAGTTTGAATGAGGTGCCACTAAGGAAGTTTCACTTAAAAAAAATCCGTAAAAGACGAAGCGCCATTTTTGAGACTGATCCGCAGAAATCCGTGGACCAAAAGGAACCGGCCGATCCGATGCGATCCAAATCCGCAAAAAAAAAAAATGTGCCCATCTCTAGTAAAACAACTGGCTGAGTACAAGTACAATTTCAACCACAAGAAGACAAAACATGATTAGCTGATGTGACATGGATAAGAGAAAATGTAAATGATGTACTGTGATTAGCTCTATTCTGCAACAGCACTAGCTATTACAGGCAACGAGATTGTGTATGTACAAGAATAGACATTTCCAAATTCATGAAGCTGTTAGAATCTGCTGCCAATATTCACCTCGGAACAAAATAAACATCTGGTAAGTGCAGTGAGGCTCGATTCTGAGGTTTATAGAAACATACAAATATATACCCCCCCCCCCCCCCAAAAAAAAAAAAACAGTTCTTGCTGTGAAAAGGGATAGGTTCTCCATTCATAAAGGGATTTTTCTCCTTTACTAAAAGAATAACTCTAATTTCACAGCTCCTTGCAAGGTCTGAAACGGTGAAATTGGTGGGCAGTTCTCTTCTGCTCTCCTCTAACTCACATTAATAACCAGTTGAAGACTAATATTTTCTCCCTTGCTGTTGGGAGGAGATTATAGGCTGCCCGTTGAGATCTGCCTGCTCGGATTCTTCCCCACTACGAGATGTATTTATTAAAGGGCCCTGGAACTGGCTGTACGAGTAGCTCACAGTAGTAATGAGGCAGGTGAACCCGCTTGGAATCCCAGTGTCAGCTTTTCCTGGGCGACTCGCGTAATCTCGCAGGGCTTTTATTGCAGGGGTGCTCAACTCCAGCCCTCAAGCCCGCCCCAACAGGTCAGGTTGTCGATATATCCCAGCTTCAGCACAGGTGGCTCAATCGAGACTGAGCCTCTGATTGAGCCACCTGTGCTGAAGCGGGGACTGATTGAGCCACCTGTGCTGACGCAGGAATATCCTGAAAACCTGAACTGTTGGGGGGTCTTGGAGTTGAGCCCCCCTACTTCAGGCACCAAAAATTATTCTAGGCCAATGACTCATTGTGTCTGCAAAACCTTATTTCCCGTGGCAGGGCCACACGAGAAACAAATAGTATCTTTAAAAAACTGGAGCACAGAGCAGCACACTTTTATTCCAACAATTAGCCCCATTAAAAGCCTTGTTATGAGTTTTATTTCTTTAATGGATCTGGGCCAATTCTTTCGCGCTTGTTTTGCCCCCGATCTGCTGCTGGGGGACTCTGATAAGACGAGCCCAACAATTCCTGTGTCTGCTGTTATGAGGTAAAAGCTTTGCAGTGTTGGAAAAGAGCAGACTTAATCGTCATCACCTCACCATGTACAATCTGTAAGGAATGACAGGTAAGGGGGGGTCATTTGGCACACCTAGCCTGTCCCATACCCTCCAATTGCACCTGTTAACCCTTTCAGTGCATCAAGACGTAGCTGCTACCTCCTGGGGTTTACACTCAGGAACAAAGGATGCAACGCTCTACGGATTTATATTAGAGCTAATTTATTTGTGCCACACAACGTTTCGACCTAGATAGGTCTTTATCAAGTGACTAGACATGCCAAGATCCTGACAGGTACTCCTTGAACCAGCAGCACCGGTAAACTGTATGTGTCTATTTTTCTTTATTTTGGTGTGCAGGATATCCTTTTGTTTACCTTCTGGGGTTTGGCACTCAGGGGGCCACATGAATTAGTAGCAGCTACGTCAAAATAAATGCTTGTTTTGCTAGAGCAGATTATGTCCTGCGCTCGATCTATACTAGGGGTGGCCAACTCCAGTCCTCAAGGGCCACAAACAGGCCAGGTATTAGGGATATCCCTGCTTCAGCACAGGTGGCTCAATCAATGGCTCAGTAACAATGACTGAACCACTGATTGAGCCATCTGTGCTGAAGCAGGGACATCCCTAATACCTGGTCTGTTAGTGGCCCTTCTGGACTGCATTGGCCACCTCTGATCTATACAGTAGAGGAATGATGGGGGGCGGGGGGGTAAGGTGACACATTGTGTGCTCATTTGCATGTCATTTCACAGACTCCCTTGCTGCAGTGGGAGCCCTGTATGCTTGGTGATAATGGTTGAAAGGCAGGGTTGCAGACCTGTCTTAGACATGTGAATGTGCTCACAAGTGATATTTTTTATTGGCTATATGCTAACGGTGGAGTTTTTTTGTCCCCTTTTTCACCCACCATAACGTTAAATGTGTGTGTGTATATATATATATATATATATATATATATATATATACAGTATATATATATATGTATATATATATATATATATACATACACATATGCAATACATACACATATGCAATACACTGATAAATAAATGAAAAGTTCTTGGGATGGAAATCTTCATCTCCACAAATATAGTGAATGTTTAATTAAAAAGCTTAATTTTTTTGCACTCATTTTTGAGGGTGGATAAAAGTTATTACTTCCTATCAGCAGCAAGAAAACTCAAAGGTTGCCACGGTCTGGAGAGTAACGGTGATGTGCTAATCACCAATTCAACAGTAATCCCTTTGCTGTCAGATGGATCTGCAACATTCAGATAGCAATCAGCTTCTGGAACAGTACAAAACTGCCACATGTAAGCCAGCCAGTGTGCCATTCACGGACTGGTACAAAGGCACTGATAGTGTTTGTTTCACAAATGGCATTAGGGTACTGAAGGAAAACGTGTTCTGAGCATAGCGCAACGGCACTTAACAGGTCTGCCGGCATCCTCAGTAATTGTTTCATTTGCTTATGACTCAGCGGTGCTCAACTCCAGTCACCCAGAGCCACCAACAGGTCAGGTTTTAAGGATATCCCAGCTTCAGCACAGGTAGCTCAATCAGTGGCTCAGTCTTTAAACCAGCTGTGCTGAAGCTGGAATATCCTTAAAACCTTACCTGTTGGGGGGGGGTCTTGAGGACTGGAGTTGAGAACCCCTTGCAATGTCTTAGCGATGCCTTGGAATACCATCCAGCACTCCGCATTGGCTCAATGCTGGGTCTACAATAGATGAAGGTGGTCAATCTCGAGTACGGTGTGTGAATTACTGCTCAGAGGACATGGACAGACCTACATAATGATGAAACACTGCCTAATTATTTTCAAATTAGAGTTGTGTGAGCTGACAGCACTCGCGCAGCGCACACAAACTTCACCCAACCAAAGCCATTCGCAGCAGACGAGAACATTAGCGCATGTTCCCACGACCCTTTCGGTTTTCCATCAGTGAGTTTTAAAATTACAAGAGATGAAAGGGGGGAAAAACAGATGAAACAAATTTAATTACATTATTGCCATACCCCATTCGCGTGGGTATATCAAACGCGCCTGGCATTTTATTGCATTATACATTTTAATTGAGACAATAAGAAAAACCAGTCGCAATATAAAAGTAAGGATTGTTTAGATATGCTAGTGAAGTAGAAAATTAGATCTACAATGCTTTCTGCTGAAGGGTATGGAGACGGGAGTGTCTGCATTTAAGCGAGGGCTATTTTATATATTATTATTCTGGTCTATGCTTGATCTTGAATTTAAATCACCGCATTTTGCCAAACTTAATTGTAATGGAAAAAAAGAATAATTTAAGCGTCAGTAATTACAACATTTTTATCCCCGATGGGACCTTCATTATCCTAAAATTATATTGAATATTTCTGATTTTTAATTAGGATGTTTAGAGCTTGGGCTCTTGCTTATTAAAGCCAAACCATTCAGTGCTGGCCCTTTTGGCAGCAAAGAGGTTAAAACATATATTGAATTATGGAAACCAATATTAAAAATGGTAACAGGGCACAATTATTTTATTCCACTTACAATACACATTTCTAAATTAGACTGAACCATACATCTATCAGAAGTGATGCATTCATACAACTGCATATCATGCATTTAAATGCCCCGAGCCTAAGACTGTATAGTATTTCAATAGGAGTTTTCCACCTGTGTCTGTGCATACGTCTTGTTTCTGCACCTCTTAATTGACTGTACTTAGTGTTAATTAAGTTGAAATATTTCTACTGTAAAGAGTGATGTATGGTTCCAGAACTACACAGAGGATAAAGCATTGTGGGTTTCTCCGATGCAGGAGCATCCATGGATACAGGGATTGTGCAGCCAACCAGCAAACTGCAGGATTAAAGGTCTGGAAGTTACCGAGTAAACAAGACCTGTCAATATTTCAGTTGCCAAATGAGAACGGTTAATGAGCAGGTACAATCATTTAGAACTTGAAAATAGATTGCATGTCTCAGGTGCATGCTGGCAGACTGTGTTCCTCATAAGCATATACAATTAGTTATGCTCCTCAGTCTGTGGTCCCACGTGCCATTAGGTTATTGCTTCAAATGCACATACAAGCGCACTGTTGTAACGGGAGGTCATCTTGCAATAGTTAGAGGTTTTGCCAACAGAAAGAAAGTTATAAAAGCCATTTCATAGATTATCGGTGATCCTTCACTTAGAACAGGGGTGCTCAACTCCTGTAAAAATACCCCACCCCCCCAACCCCTCCCAACAGGTCAGGTTGTAAGGATATATGCCAGCTTCAGCACAGGTGGCTCAATCAATGGCTCAGTCTTTGCTGAGTCACTGATTATATCCCTGCTTCAGCATAGGTGGCTCACTTACAACCGGACCAGTTGGAGGGTCTTTGAGACTGGAGTTGAGTGCCCCAGACATAGAACACGATATGTGGCCTTCCGAACCAGATATGAAGACAAAAATCCACAGGGCATTTGATCGAAATAGGGTTAACAAAACTAATGGAGGGTTTACTCTTTACATTACTTTGACATCCTCATGAGTAAACCCCAGTGTCCTTTCCTATTCATTGAAGAGGAAGAAAGGAATAAAACAGACCAAGAGATCATGCTAAAATGGGTTTGGCCCAGGTGTGAAAGTACTGCTTTACTGAAGGAGTAGTGGGTACACTGAGCAGCGGACGCGATTGCGAAATAGAAGATATTTTTGAAATGCATGAACATACACAAAGGTAAAAGGTATAGAACGAGAGCTCTTCATAGGTGGAGTTACAGTGGGCAGACAAGAAGAGGAGACCTGCGAGGTTTCAAAACCTTGGTACTGTACACTATTATTCCACCTATCTTGAACTTTCATTCGGTTGCTTAACAGTCATTACAACCTACAACAAATCTATACGTCTCCAACAAAAATATGACTACTAGACATTTGTGCTAAAGCACAAAATAGAAGAAAATTGCCATACTTAGGGGGGGATTCACTACGCTCTGGTAACGGGTATCAAAGCTTGTTGGAGCAAACTGTCAAGGATTTGAATGGCTGTTAAAGCAGATTGAGTTCCGATACCCAATACTGGAGCGTCATGGATCCACCTAATTGGGGTAAATGGTTCTCATCTGTGATCAATCTTATCTTGTCAAAGTAAGCAGTACCATCCAGCACCAGAGGGGTTCGATTTATTCACTTGCCCTTTTTTTATCCTACAAACAGAACATGTTGCCAGAAAGTCAATCATGGGCCATACTGGGTCTTAATCTACGTTAAAAAAAAACAACATGATCACCCCCAGCTTGTAACAGCAAGTAAAAGCAATTAAGTCTTCCAAACGCCCATCGAGGACTAGGTAAACAGGTGACAAAAACAGGCTCTTGCAGAGATAATACAGAGAAGCTCCACAATTTACCTTTCTGATCCATCCTTCATCTTGATTTTTGCATACAGGACATCCACCATTGCTGGGTCATCATTCATGTATTCTATACCAGCCACTTTTAACTGGAGTGGCTTTCCTGCAGCAATTTTACTAAAATAAAACAGAACAGAGAGTACATCATATGCTATATAATCCCCAATACGTGTGGCATGGATTTTAGAGCAAAAGGAACAAATTAAACCCTATACTCAGGTTAAAGGGATCAGCAATGCGCTTAAAGCCCCTCTGACAGTGAAGCTTTTAAAGCACAAGCCTCTGGAGTGGGAGATCTCTATTTCAGAATCAGAACTACCTAGTGTGTCATTGAATATATAACTGAAATGTTCCCCACCGTCACTGAATATAGAGCACATGTGGGCGTAACCTTGGCTTCAGCCTTATTAAGAGGCAATCCTGTGACTCCGAGGGAGCAGTCCTATGACATTAAAGGGCAAACCCAGGTCAGTCGTCTGATGTCACATGCCGCCGGTGTGGGCGACTTACGACTTCAGGAAGTAATTTTCTTCCAGGTACTGAGGCAGCCCTGGAGTAGTGGTTGCCAAGAACAAAAAGAGAGGGCAGCGACCAAAAGGGTCTATTAAACTAAAAACGTGAATGTGGACCCCGATTATAGCTGTACCACTATGTGAAAATTAGATTGTGGAAAGGATTTGTAGTGCCACGTTTCGGATAGGACTGTGCTGTAGAATATAAAGCATTATTATGGTGGTTTATGCTGTAAAGCGCTAAATAGATTTCCAGAAGTGCAGCACGTGAGACTTGTGAGCTTAGCACTAGCAGGCCCACGCACAAGTCTTACTCACTCAATGAAGTCTTCCTTGCACTTCTGCAACAGTTCACATGCCTTCTTCACCTCGTTCTCATTCAGCAGCACCAGGGTCCCTATGGTCAGGTGAAGCTTTGCTGGATTCTGGAAGATGGTGCTTTCTACCCCACGGTCCTGTGCACAGGTAAAATAAGAGCGATACAAGGTATCACTGTAGGCGGTAAGTCACGCTTGAATCATGTGATATTGATTGCAGAAACCGAACAGCCGTATTTACATTAAGACAATATTTAGTGAATGGAAAATAGTGACGGTTTAAAAGAGGAGGTATGTACTAATATGTACAACCTGTTCTCAAGCTTGTATCTGAATTATATTGCAGGGACTAACATCAAACCCAACATAATCCCTTATTACTTTTATACACATGTAACACAGCAATAGGAGCTTTTAGAATTCAAAAAATAAAACCGTACAATCGGGCATTGGAAGAGTTTCCTAACCTCAGCTATGTCTCCAAATACCTAAGTAGCGGAATCGGACATTTAGCCGCAGCCGTCTCACCGTGACCAAGTCTCTGCCGGCGTTTGACTGCAGAGGGACCCACCGCCGCAGCGTCGCTGGTCCCCCCTGCCGCCGGATGCTTTACAAAGGCAAGTTAATTTAACGGTTAATTTAGCGGTTAGGGGGGTAAGGTTTTAGGTTTTTAGAGTAGGTGTTTAGGGTAAGGGATGATGTTTTTAAGGGTAAGGGTTTAGGGTAAAGTGTTTAGGGCAAGGGATTGTAGGGAAAGTGGTTAATGATTTTAGGGTACTGGGTAGCGTTAGTATTAGGGGTTAAAATAAGAATTTTTCAGGGTAAGGTTAGGGATTTACATGGTGGCGAAGCAGCCGGTGGCGAGAGGTCCCTGCGGCGAGGCGAGTAACGGCTAAACCCAGCGGAGATGTCCTGGAACGTTAAGTAGTTGGTAATTATGCATTGTTCCTTCTTGTTTAACATGGATAATAATCAGTGTATGTATGTATATATATATACATATATATATATATAGGCAGGGTTGCAGACCTGCCTAAGACATGCAGATGAGCATACAGCTATATTTGCATATATATATATATATATACAGAGGAGTGTCCAGCCCCGCGGCAGAGGAGTCTCCCGCCCCGCGGCAGAGGAGTCTCCCGCCCCGCGGCAGAGGAGTCTCCCGCCCGGCGGCAGAGGAGTGTCCAGCCCCGCGGCAGAGGACTCTCCAGCCCGTGTATCCTGTGGCAGCAAGCCCACCTGCGGAGTTATGTGTATGTAATTATGTGTGTTTGTTTGTGTCAGTGTGTTTGAGTGTTTGCTCCGGGGGCAGGGGGACTTGGTTATCGTCGGGTTATCATCTTGAGCATAGCCTGTAGCGCATCACTCCCATTCCCCTGCCCTAGTGCTTCTGACATAAGAGGAGGAATAACAGCGGTGGGACCGGAGCAGCTTCAGACAGCTGACGGAGTTCCCCCACCAGCGCCTGACGTCACTGGGACGTATAATAGCGTTAGGAGCGGCGCCGGCGGCTATTGCCGCCGCCGCTGCATATGTCTGCGGCCGTGTGGGGGGAGCGGGGGCCATTAGGAGCGGGGGCCATTAGGAGCGGCGCCGGCGGCTATCGCCGCCGCCGCATCTGATTTGTGGAGCGGGTGTGATGTCAGTGTTGGGGTCGGGCTGAGCCAGAACACAGCCCGACCTCAACTGCCAGCACTGACGTCACATCCGTTTCATTTCTGTCTCCACAATTCTTTTTTGCCCCAGTTTGAATGAGGTGCCACTAAGGAAGTTTCACTTCAAAAACATTCATGTGTACTGTAAGTAAAAACATTTAAGAATACAATTTAAAACAAGCAGCATTTTTTTATTGGTGGAGTAAGTAAAAAAACATTCATGGTGTACTGTAAGTAAAAAACAAAATAAATGCTGCACACCATAAACTGAAAAGTCTAACTGATACTTGCTGTTACCAGTGCTACTGATCCAGGGAGGTCCCTGTGAAAGACAGACTCCAAAGTCAGCACATCCGTGTCTTCGTCGTCTTCAGATGACATCATCTGTAGGCTGTCCCACCTCCCAGAGAGTCCTATGAACTCCACATCAGGGGATCTCGGTATCCCATCAACGACGCATGCACGAGCGCTCATCACGGTCCATCAGTCCTCTCGTTGACGTCATCACGTCATAACGCGATCTCCGATTGGTCCCTCTGGGGACCCGGATGTGCGCCTGCAAGCGCAATGCAGTATGGACAGAGACACTACACTGGGGAGTTACCGGATGCTTTTAAGTATTTTCACCTGGTTTGGGGACTATATATGTTGCTCCGGGGGCAGGGGGACTTGCAGGGTGACAGAGGAGTGTCCAGCCCCGCGGCAGAGGAGTCTCCCGCCCCGCGGCAGAGGAGTCTCCCGCCCCGCGGCAGAGGAGTCTCCCGCCCGGCGGCAGAGGAGTGTCCAGCCCCGCGGGCAGAGGGACATCCAGCCGTGTATCCTGTGGCAGCAAGCCCACCTGCGGACGTATGTGTATGTAATTATGTGTGTTTGTGGTCATGTTTGAGTGTTGCTCCGGGGGCAGGGGGGACTTGGTTATCGTCGGGTTATCATCTTGAGCATAGCCTGTAGCGCATCACTCCCATTCCCCTGCCTAGTGCTTTGACATAAGAGGAGGAGGAATAACAGCGGTGGGACGGAGCAGCTTCAGACAGCTGACGGAGTTCCCCCACCAGCGGCCTGACGTCACTGGGACGTATAATAGCGTTAGGAGCGGCGCCGGCGGCTATTGCCGCCGCCGTGCATATGTCTGCGGCCGTGTGGGGGGAGGGGGCCATTAGGAGCGGCGGGCATTAGGAGCGGCGCCGGGGCTGGCCGCCGCACCGCATTGATTTGTGGAGAGGGTGTGATGTCAGTGTTGGGGTCGGGCTGAGCCAGAACACAGCCGACCTCAACTGCCAGCACTGACGTCACATCCGTTTCATTTTGTCTCCACAATTCTTTTTTGCCCCAGTTTGAATGAGGGTGCCACTAAGGAAGTTTCACTTCAAAAACATTCATGTGTACTGTAAGTAAAAAACATTTAAAATACAATTTAAAACAAGCAGCATTTTTTTATTGTGGAGTAAGTAAAAAAACATTCATGGTGTACTGTAAGTAAAAAAACAAAAAAATGCTGCACACATAAACTGAAAAGTCTAACTGATACTTGTGTACCAGTGATACTGATCCAGGGAGGTCCCGTTGTGAAAGACAGACTCCAAAGTCAGCACATCCGTGTCTTCGTCGTTTCAGATGACATCATCTGTAGGCTGTCCCACCTCCAGAGAGTCCTATGAATCCACAAGGGGATCGGTATCCCATCAACGACGCACTGCACGAGCGCTCATCACGGTCCATCAGTCTCTCGTGACGTCATGCGTCATAACGCGATCTCGATGGTCCTCTGGGGACCCGGGTGCGCCTGCAAGCGCAATGCAGTATGACAGAGACACTACACTGGGGGAGGTTACCGGATGCTTTTAAGTATTTTCACCTGGTTTGGGGACTATATATGTTGGACATTTCATTGTTTATGTTATCTTCACTTGAGAAAGACCACTTTTTGATGGTTGAAACGTTGTGCATTTGATTCAATAAATTCTTCAAATCCGTAGAGCCCTGAACCCTCCGTTTTTTGCTTTTTTTTGTACTGTAAGTAAAAACATTTAAGAATACAATTTAAAACAAGCAGCATTTTTTTTTATTAAAGTACAGCAAGTGAAAACATTTAAGAATACAATTTAAAATAAGCAGCAGTACAGTTACAGCAAGTGAAAACATTTACAGGTATATGGTGTACAGTAAGTAAAAAAATTGACAGTATGAATACAATCCAATCACGCAGCGAATTCGATCCCCAGCAGATCGTCCTTCCAGGGACGATGCCTTGTATGCCGCAAAATGCCATTTATGCAGTCTCTCACGATTTTCATTAAATGATCGCTAATTGAAAAATAGTGCCGCAATTCCTCCACAATAGTCTTTCTTAAATTTTCAGGAAGAGCCTTTTTGACGCGATTCCCTTCGTAATTTACATTGTGGGCCCACCTGCAGGACACCGCGTAGGGCATGTGGTGCTTGAAAACGTACATGGCATGTTTCTGGGCTACACCACCACTTGAAAACCTATACTTCTCCCTGATTGGCTGGGACAGGTCGCGCAAGATGATGTCGGGCACCGTCTCGATGCGAGCGGGTGTGCTTCTGGGAGCGGGTGTGCTTCTGGGAGCAGGTGTGCTTGTGGCTGAGGGCGAGGGTAGGTTGTCTGGGAGGATCTTTCCTCCCGTCTTGGTCACCTTGTCAGTGTTGTCTCCTGGCGTGGTCTTAACGGGGTTCTCATGTCATCCTCGTCAATGGCATACATAAACACATATTCTTCTGATGGAGGGGGTGCGCTTGGTGATGGAAGGTTGAAGGTTTAGCTGTACTGTCGTTCAAAGAAATATTTTCATCAGGTCTTCGTAATGTTTTGATCCCCACACCCACACCCCCAAATAAATTAAAATCACATAAATAAAGCATGTGCAGGACTAGTGTCGCATTAAAAAGCTAGAGTGCCGATTGAATATCAGAATATCAAGAATTTTTATGCAGGGACTTGTCTGAAATCGAAACAAAAAAAAACACAAAAAAAAAATTCAGACTTTAACTTCTAAATGAATGTCAAGATACACACGCATGCGTATTAATAATCAGCAAGGTTCCAAAGAGGCGCAGGCATGTGACACCAGGCTCGGGATGATTAAAAACACAAAGCCAACCATTAGAACATGAATGGTCTGTGTCGATAAGAAGTTGAAATCAAATCCTTGAGCCTTGTGTGTGTGTGTGCGTGGGAGGGGGGTAAAGCTGCATGAAGGTTTAGCTGTACTGTCGTTCAAAGAAATATTTTCAACAGGTCATCGTAATGTTTTGATACCCACACCCACACCCCCAAATAAATTAAAATCACATAAATAAAGCATGTGCATGACTAGTGTCGCATTAAAAAGCTAGAGTGCCGATTGAATATCAGAATATCAAGAGTTTTTATGCAGGCACTTGTCTGGAATCAAAACAAAAAAAAAACACACCCAAAAAAATTCAGACTTGAACTTCTAAATGAATGTGAAGTTACACAAGCATGCGCATAAATGTGACACCTGGCTCTGTACGTTATACACGCAGGAATGTGATGACAGGTTCGGGAAGATTGAAGCCAGAAAGCCATAAATTCCAAGGAATGGTGTGGGAGATGTGTACTGTAGATAAGAAGTAGATAAGAAGTTGAAATAGTACTTTTTCATTGTGTGTGCGCGGGGGCGAGAGGGAGAGCGCTGTATGCGCCGAAAATGTGATACTGTAACACACCTATGCGTTTCATTTTACAATTACAGTACAGTACTGTGCGTGCACACAGACTTGCAGAGAATGTAAGGCTGTACTGTACGTTGAATTGCTAGTAGACTTTTAAGACAACAGCTCGCGAACGCCCACCTGTCGCGTCTTGTCAGAGGGACGCGGCTTCGGCCGCATTAGGATAAAGGTGGCCGCAGCTGTATGTGCAGAAAAGCAGACTCTCCTGTAAAGTTTCCAATGATAAAGGCAATTTTAGCCCTGTCCGTGGCATAAATCAAAGGTTTAAATCAAAATTGTAAATGTCATTGTTTAAAAAAAAATTAAATTAAATGTAAAACCTTTTTGGATCCCCGTTGAATCTTTCCTGGTAATGGTTGATGCATGGCAGTTTCAGCTGGAGCCACGGGATCAGCTGATTTTTTAAAAGGTTAGCGGTTTGCACAGTGCACCGACCTCCATCCGTAATGTGTATATCGAGTTTGCAAACCCATTCCGCAACTGGTGACCGCAAACTTGCAACACAAGGAGCATAAGACTTCCAGACCTTTAAATAGGGCTTAACCAGAAAGTGGGATTGTCCTGCATTGCAACGCCTCTGGAAGTTGTAGTTTTCTCCTTTTATCCTAAATCTGGTGGACACTTGCAATATTGCAGACAGAACAAACTCCCATGAAGGCAGGTTTTCTTAACACTGCAAACGCCAACGCACAGGTCTGACACTACCGTGATGATATCCTCATCTATTCGAAGACCCTTGAACAACATTGTCAGTATGTGAGAATGTGCCTTCAACATCTCCAGGAGAATAATATTTTTGCTAAACTCTAAAAATGTGAATTTGAGTACTCTAAGCTTTCCTTTCTCAGATATGTGATCTCCACTCAAAAGCTGGAAATGGACCCTGCCAAAGTCTCTGCCATTTTGGATTGGCCTTTGCCCAGGGGACTGAAGTCCATCCAGAGGTTTCTTGGATTTTCCAACTATTATAGATGATTTTTCTAAGATTGTCGCACCCATTACAGCCATGACAAAAAAGGGGCGGATCACGTGAATTGGTGCCACCGGCTTAATACTCAACAGGCAAGATGGGCACTCTTCTTTAGCCTTATCTCATAGTTACATAGTAGATGAGGTTGAAAAAAGACGTCTGTCCATCAAGTTCAACCTATGCTAAATTTAGACAACAGATACTTTATCCCATATCTATACTTACTTATTGATCCAGAGGAAGGCAAACAAAAAACCCAGATATCCAATGATATCTCATAAGGGGAAAATAAATTCCTTCCTTACTCCAAGAATTGGCAATCAGATTAATCCCTGGATCAGCATCCTTCCCATGTATACTTATTTGGTATATCCCTGTATACCTTTCCTTTCTAAAAAGATGTCCAATTTTTTTGAACAAATCTATTGTATCTGCCATCACCGTCTCCATGGGTAATGAATGCCACATTTGAATTGCCCTTACTGTAAAGAACCCTTTCCTTTGTTGCTGGTGAAATCTCCTTTTCTCCAACCTAAAGGGATGCCCCGAGTCCTTTGTACTGCCCGTGGGATGAATAGTTCTTTTGAAAGCTCCTTGTATTGTCCCCGAGTGTATTTGTATATACAGTAGTTATCATATCCCCTCCTAGACACCTCTTTTCTAATGTAAATAAATCTATTTTAGCTAGCCTTTCCTCATAAGTTAGATGTTCATCCCCATTATTAATTTGGTGGATCTTCTCTGCACTCTCTCTAGTTCCATAATGTCTTTTCTAAGGAGTGGTGCCCAAAATTGTACTCCATATTCAATGTGTGGTCTTACTAATGCTTTGTAAAGGGGCATACTTATGTTTACTTCCCTTCCGTCCATTACCCGTTTAATGCAAGATAAGATCTTGTTTGCCATTGTAGCTAATGCATGACTTTGGGCACTATTGCTAAGCCTGCTGTCTTTTATTACTAAGTCCAATTTTCTTAATTTTGTATACCAACCTCTTGTGTGAAACCGTATCAAAAGCCTTTGCAAAATCTAAATAGACCACATCAACTGCATTACCCTGGTCTGAATTCCTACTTACCTCCTCAAAGAAACAAATAAGGTTAGTTTGGCATGATCTATCTTTCATAAATCCATGCTGACTACTACTAATAATTTTTTTTCCATTAGGTATTCCTGAATATTATCCCGTATTAAACCTTCAAGTAGTTTCCCCACTATTTAAGTCAGGCTTACAGGTCTGTAATTCCCCAGTTGTGATCTAGCTCCCTTTTTAAATATAGGCACCACATCTGCTTTACGCCAATCTTGTGGTACTGTAAGGGATCGGGGGACATGTTCCCCACAGCGTGTTCCCCCCGCTCCGGCTCCCAGCACCGCCGCACACGCCGTGCACCCTGCCCGCCGGGTCCTTACCTCCTCCGGTCGGGCGCCACTCCACTCATCTGCGGCACACACCGTTTCTGCCTACACGCTGCTGGGTCGTGCACGCAGGAGCCTTACAGGGCATGCGCGCCTGGCACCATCCCCCGCCTGCCGCAGGACCCTAGGGTACTCTCCACCACTCCCCTGGCTGGCCCCTCCTGGTACCTGAGCCTATCTCTGGGCCTGCTTGACTATACCTCCGCTCCACCTCTACCCCCTATTGGTCCACCCAGATATATTACCCCAGTCTGCCCTCTCCTTCCTCACTCTGCATAGTTTTGTGTGGCTCTTGCTGTTTGAAGTTCTATGCCTGGCTCTCTTCTGTGTTTCAGCTCTCCCTCCTGTACCAACCCTCCCGTATACTACCTTTGGACTTGATCTCGGCTTCCGTTTGTACGTACTTCCGTACGTGTGCCTCTCTACTCCCCGGACCTGGCTTTGGACTCGATTACGCTGTTTTCTCCTATCCTCAACCCACGGCTTTTTGGACTTCACTACTCAGACCTCTGGCACCCCGGACTCGGCAAGTATCTGGCTAACCCTCTCTCACCAGACCCGGCAACGCTCCCTATCACACTTCGGGCATGCCCTCACTGCTGTGGGTGCGTGTTATACCCTTGCCCACCTCAGTACTGGGGACTGTTCTGGTCTGCAGGCAGTACACCGTTACATTATGCAGAGCCCACCAAATGCAGACCCCCCTGAGGTGGGCCAAGGTGTGACCATGGAGCACTGGCAATTTCTGAGCAACCAAATATCCTCCGTGGCTCAGCAGCTTTCTAACCTCTCCCTTCGGGAACCACCGGCAGCACCTCCTCCCCCCGCTCAGGTAGCTGCGGGCACTTTGGAACCACATATTCCCCCGCCTAACCGGTACGCCGGAGATCCACTCACTTGCCGGGGATTCCTAAATCAATGCGACGTCCAGTTCGAGATGTCTCCATCCCGGTTTCCCACGGACCGCTCAAAGGTAGCCTATATCTACGCCCTGCTGACGGATGACGCTCTAGCTTGGGCCTCGCTTCTCTGGGAACTCAGACCTGAAGAAACCCAAGATTTTCCTAGATTCCGGCAAGAATTCCAGCAGGTCTTTGATACCCCGGCGCATAAGGAGACCGCCGCTTCATCCCTGTTTCATCTTTCCCAGGGTCTCAGGTCGGCAGCAAGATACGCATTGGAGTTACGTACTGGAAGGGCTTGGCCGAACCACTCAAGGACGTGGTAGCTCAATCTCGTCCCTCTTCGCTGGAGGATTTCATCGCCCATAGCATTCGAGTGGACCAACGCCTCCAGGAGAGACGCCAGGAACTTCAGCGTCCGCGGTTCATGTTGCCCACTGAAGCCTCTCCTAGACCTCTCCCCTGGCCCTTCCGGCATTGGATGCCCCAGAGCCAATGCAAATTGGCAGTCAACAGCTCCGGTCCGCCGAAAGAACTCGCCGCAGAAATTAAGGTCTCTGTTTTTACTGCGGCCCCCCGGATCATCAAGTACGTCACTGCCGCCTGAGACTGGGAAACGAGATCGCCCAGTGAGGTTTGTGGGGCTCTCCCTGGGTACCATCTCTTCTTGCCCCTCTCTCCCTGAAGAATTTCCTAAGAGAATTCTGTTGCCTATAATCCTCGAGGGTCCCAACGTCTGGGTGTCAGCCGCAGCATTCATCGACTCCGGGTCTGGTGGTAACTTTCTGGATCATGATTAGGCACTCAACAACCGGATTCCTTTAAGCAAGAAGAGGGTACCCATTGGCCTTGAGGCAATAGACGGCCGTCCCCCCCAGCCAGCGTTCATCACCTTGGAGACTGTTCCCCTCACACTTTCCACCGCGGATAGTCACACTGAGGTTATGATCATTGACGTCTTTCACTCACCCACAGTCCATTAGAAAAGAGGCGTCTAAGAGGGGATATGATAACTATATACATATATATTCGGGGACAATACAAGGAGCTTTCAAAAGAACTATTCATCCCAAGGGCAGTACAAAGGACTCGGGGGCATCCCTTAAGGTTGGAGGAAAGGAGATTTCACCAGCAACAAAGGAAAGGGTTCTTTACAGTAGGGGCAGTTAAAATGTGGAATTCATTACCCATGGAGACTGTGATGGCAGATACAATAGATTTGTTCAAAAAAAGAATGGACATCTTTTTAGATAGGAAAGGTATACAGGGATGTATCAAATAAGTATACATGGGAAGCATGTTGATCCAGGGATTAATCCGATTGCCAATTCTTGGAGTCAGGAAGGAATTTATTTTCCCCCTTATGAGATATCATTTGATGATATGACGCTGGGGTTTTTTGTTTGCCTTCCTCTGGATCAACAAGTAAGTATAGATATATGATAAAGTATCTGTTGTCTAAATTTAGCATAGGTTGAACTTGGTGGACGAGCGTCTTTTTTCATCCTCATCTACTATGTAACTATGTAACTATGAAACAAGTGGAATACAGAACACCTTCTGGCCCTCAATCCTGGATGTGAACGACATTGGAAAGGTGGACATTTTCTATCCCAGACCACACATCTCAGCACTTAACTATTGCTGCCATGCCGCTGCTACTCTTTATATTTGCTCTGGCCTCTCTTCTTTTCAAAATATGCAGTTCTTTCTACCAGCCCTATGTCTCCAACTCTATTCATATATCTCCATCTCTCCTTTCTTCATGCTTCTCAGTTCACAGCTTGTGTGTACTGATTGATCTGTGTGGTTGATTGAAGTGCTGGTTGGTTAAAGTGTATGCAGTTAGAACCAGAAGCAGTTTGAACAAGGAAGCCGTTACACAAGGTATAGTTATTGAAGTACAGTTTACTGTTCATACTTCTAAACTTCATAGTTGCTAGAATGAGCAGGATTGAAAATGCCACTCAATGCACATCTTGCTACATGTATGTCTACTTGGAGCAGCTGTTCCAAGGAGCATACCGCTGTGAGAGGTGTGAGCGGGTGGTCTCTTTAGAATCAGAGATTGCTGATCTGAAGAGGCAACTTGCAATATTGAGGGACATGGGCAATCTTGAAAGGGAATTAGAGCTCACTGAGCAGGCCCTTGCTTCGACTAGTGGTGCAGATGGTGGTGCTTTTAGTGAGGAGCAGGTAGGTAGCTTAGTTGATGTTAGTGAGGAGCAGGTAGGTAGCTGGATGACAGAAGGGGAAGCAGGGGCAATAGGGAGAGGCAGGTCGTTTCTGAGCTGACACATCCCAATAGATTTGCCATGTTGAGTGAAGATATTGGGAATGTTGGGGCAGAAATGGCAAGGCTGGGGGAGACTAATTCCTCTAGCAGCCAGGGGAATAGTTCTTCCAGCACAGTGGGGACTCAGGATGCTCAGATGCAAAGAAAGATTGTGGTGGTAGGGGACTCCATTTTTAGGAAGGTAGATAGGGCAATCTGTTGCCGTGACCGCATGAACCGAACAGTTTGTTGTCTCCCGGGTGCTCGGGTTCGGCACATTGCGGATTGGGTAGACAGATTGTTGGGGGGGCTGGGACTGACCCGGCGGTCTTGGTACATGTTGGCACCAATGACAAAGTTAGAGAAAGATGGAGGGTCCTAAAAAATGATTACAGGGATCTAGGCCAAAAGCTTAAGGCAAGGACCTCCAAGGTAGTATTTTCTGAAATACTACCAGTGCCATGCGCTACCTCAGGGAGACAGTCAGAGATCAGGGAGGTTAATGCATGGCTAAGAAAGTGGTGTAGGAAGGAGGGGTTTGGGTTTTTCGAGCACTGGGACTCCTTTTCTGAGAGGTGCCATCTATATTCTAGGGACGGATTGCACCTCAATGAAGAGGGATCTTCTGTGCTAGGGGGGAGAATGCTTAAAAGGTTGGAGGAGATTTTAAACTAGGATGGAGGGGGGAGGGGAATGAAACAGATAATGAACTAAATGGAATAGATGAGGATACAAGGTGGTATGGAGGTAGAATGGGGGCAAGTGCAAGTTTGACAAGCAGTGAGATACCCATAGTAAATAGAGATAATACTAGAAAACTTCTAAAGACTAAACCAAGTGGGAGCAGAAAGGAAGGAGCAGATAAGATAATAGTACAGGCTGAAAAAAAACTTAAATGCATGCTTGCTAATGCAAGAAGCCTGACAGATAAAATGGGGGAGCTTGAATTAATAGCTACAAGGGAGCAGTATGATATCATAGGCATTACTGAAACATGGTGGGATGAAATTCATGACTGGACAGTTAATTTAAAGGGGTATTTTCTTTTTCACAAGGATCGAACAAATAGAAGGGGAGGTGGAGTATGTCTATATGTTAAACCAGATCTAAAACCTATTATAAGGGATGATGTCTATGACGTGAATGATGAAAATGTAGAGACCTTGTGGATAGAAATTAGCAGTGGAGGTAAAAGTATAAAGAAAATGTTTGTGGGAATATGCTATAAACCACCAAATATCTGTGAGATAGAGGAAGCTAAAATACATTTGCAAATGGAGAAGGCATCAAAACTGGGTCATGTTTGCATAATGGGGGATTTTAATTATCCAGACAGACTGGGGCAATGAGATTAGCGTTACAACAAAAGGAAACAGGTTTTTGGGGGTGCTTAAAGATAATTATATGACCCAAATTATTGAGGAACCAACCAGGAGAGGGGCAGTTCTGGATTTGGTCATATCAAACAATGTAGAAGTAATAAAAAATATTCAAGTCCTGGAACATTTGGGTAACAGTGATCATAACATGGTCTCATTTGAAATAAATGATCAAAAAACAGATTACTTGGGTTCAACAAAGACTTTAAACTCTGGAAAGGCAGATTTTAATAAACTGAGGTCTAATCTAGTAGTAATACAATGGGATGCTGTTTTTGCAGGGAAAAATGTAGAAGATAAATGGGCAGTCTTTAAAACATGGTTAGAAAAGCACACTTATTAGTGTATACCCTTGGGTAATAAGTATAAAAGAAATAAGTCAAAACCAATGTGGCTAAATAAACAGGTAGGGGAGGAAATGGACAAGAAGATGAAGGCGTTTAGATTCTTTAAGTCAGAAGGGACAGAGACATCGTATCAGAATTCAAAAGAAAACTTATCAAAATGTGGCGCTCTAAATAATCAAATGTTTACCAGTGGTAATAGTGTAAAAAATAAAAATAATAATACACAGTGATACTTATACAAACATATAGGAAGATGCAGCTGTAACCCAGTTGAGGTTTGCTCGGTCAATCCTCGTGGTGTATGGTAGCGATGAAGTCTCCGGGAAGCGCAATATATGTAAAGAAAAATAAATAGTGATAGTGCAATATTGTAAAAATTAAACTCAGAAAATGATGAATCGGCTCTCTATTATATACTCACAAACGTGAGAGGTTTTGCAGGCACATAAAGGTATCTTTTAGGGGCGCTCTTAGTTGTCACTCAATCACCAGGAGATGCAGAAATCAATATTTCCCCGAATAGATAGACTCCCAGGGACCTTGTTTAAAAGATACAACTGGACATAGTGCAGACCGTATATATAGTTTATAGATTATAGATGGATCAAATTACACTCACATGGTTTCAGATACAAGCAAGCATTTAGATCTCAATGGATCTCTCTGGCCGAGTGGATGGTATCTCCGCTTCCCCTCTCTCGTGGCGTGCGTTCCACCGGTGCGTTCCAATCAACCGGAAGTGATGTCATCCGCTGCGTCCACTTCCTGGGGTTCCGGCCGGCTCAGGGAAAAAGCGTCACTCTACGCGTTTCACCACATAGGTTTCATCAGGAGTGACGTTTTAGTGATTGGGAGATATATATATACCCTAATCTGGGTTCTCATTGGTCAATAGTGCACCTGATTCTATTTGAGTTAATCGTGTGGACTTAAAGCTATAATGAGACTGGAACATTTCTGTATTGCACATGTTTGAAAGTCATAGATTAACAATTCTACAGTGCAAATAGCAAGTTTTTATACAATCAATCATAAAATACACATCCTTTATACAATCAGTTTAAAATGCATAGGTTTATTTAATAAAATCCTCAATACAAGATTGGCAATAAAAAATCCATAAAATAGTTTTAAAATGAATCTAAATATAAAAACGCAGTATTAAAAAATACTAAAATTGCTGTACAATGTTAAAAACAGGTAATAGAAAGGGAATGATGTCCCTACACTGGGGGAATATGGGTGGAAAGTACATAGCATTAATCATTTGAGCAAAGGCAATTTCTAAAATGAAAGCAAAAACAAAGTGTTAGTTCATTATAAAATCACAAAAAAGGTTTAATAATATTGGGTTTGTAATTCCGCTCTGAAAACTTTCTGGACAATACAGTTGATTGTTCTTCATACACATCATTGTCGGTGCAGTTTCGTTTAAGTCTGCAGTATTGGCCATATGGGATATTGTTAATCCATTTATTAAGATGGCAACTTGACTGCAGGATGTAGTTGTTCGCATCTACATCTTTGAAGAAATTTTTTGTTTTTATAACGTTATTTTCTATGTATATTGTTAAGTCCAGAAAGTTTACAGTGGTTTTACTAGCAATGGAGGTGAATCTAAGATTTAGTTCGTTATTATTAAGATACACAAGGAATGCATCTAGATCCTCCAATGTGCCCTTCCAAACAAAGACAATATCATCAATGAACCTCCGCCATGTGACCAAATTTGCGCCCAGACCTATCCAAGACCATATATACAGATCTTCCCACATGGCCATAAGTAGGTTGGCATAGCTGGGGGCAAATTTGGTCCCCGTGGCGGTTCCACATAATTGCAAGAAAAACTCATCACAGAACCAAAATAAATTTTTTGTTAAGACAAATTGGCTACATCTGATGAGGAATTCTATCTGCACCTCAGGGATTTTCCCATCTTTCTCCAGGAACATTTTCACCGCCTTGCAACCATCCTCGTGTTTTATAGATGTATACAAAGCTGTTACATCGGTGGTGACCAATATGTAGTTATCCTGCCATTCTATGTCCCCAAGGGCCCTGATTACATCACTGGTATCTTTTAGATAAGATTTTTGTTGTTTCACAATATCCTGTAAATAGCTGTCAATAAATTCTGACAGGTTTGCCGTTAATGACCCAATACCAGATATTATTGGTCTCCCTGGGGGGTGTGTAATATTTTTGTGTATTTTTGGTAGGAAGTAGAAGACCGGGAACACTGTATCTTCCACGTATATGAACTGAAATTCATGTTCCTCCAGAATTCCCAGTCTTCTACCATCCTCCAATAGGGCTTGAAGTTCCTTTTTATAGAGTGTTGTAGGATTGGACTTCAATTTCTGATATGTTAATCTATCACCCAGTATTTTGTTGGATTCTAGCATATAATATTCATGATCCATAATTACAACACCCCCCCCCCTTATCTGCGGGTTTAATCACAATTGTTTTATCTGTTGTGAGTTCTTCTAACGCTATTCTCTCTTCCTTAGTCAGGTTATTATGCTGCCTGCCTTTGTTATTGCATAGGGTTTCCAGATCCTTTGTTACTAATTGAAAGAATACCTCAAGATGATTTCCCTTAGCAAATTTGGGAAAAAATTGTGATTGAGGTTTAAATTTCGAATGAATAAAGTCCGGAGTGCTCGTATTAGGGATTATTGAATTAGTATTTTTATTTTCCCAATTCCTGGTCTCCACATCTTTATTCATAAAAAATCTTTTCAAAGTTAATGTTCGTAAAAATGTATGTGTGTCTACATAAAGACCACATTTATTTGGTCCAATAGTGGGAGCAAATGTAAGTCCCTTGCTAATCACTTTATTTTCACAATCTGATAAAAAATTTTTTACTTAAGTTAAAAATGTTTTTTGTATTTACTGTATTTTTCTTGCCTTTTCGTAGTCTCCCCCCTCGTCTCCCTCTGACATGCGCCTTTTGTTTCTTTGAACAAGACCTGGTTTCGGGGTCGTTAGGGGGTGAAATGGTTCCTGGTTTCCCAAGAATTCATACACCCCCCTTGTGCCAAAAAAGAGGGAGAGGGTGACTCAGTTGGTTGGCCCATTTTTGATTTTTCCTTCCCAGAGGATTCTATAATATCCTTAATCTCTAGGTGTTTAGTTTTCTCTTTGGATTTCCCTCCAGTGGGTGGATGTTTAGTTTCGCTTTTCTTAACTACTACCTGTGGTAAGAAACCTGCATGGTTTTTGGGATAGTACTCTACAAATCTCCCTCTATATGAGGTGTCCATAGTGGAAGTAGTTATGGGATTTTTATCCCCAGGGTCCAGAAAGTTTACAGTGGTTTTACTAGCAATGGAGGTGAATCTAAGATTTAGTTCGTTATTATTAAGATACACAAGGAATGCATCTAGATCCTCCAATGTGCCCTTCCAAACAAAGACAATATCATCAATGAACCTCCACCATGTGACAAAATTTGCGCCCAGACCTATCCAAGACCATATATACAGATCTTCCCACATGGCCATAAGTAGGTTGGCGTAGCTGGGGGCAAATTTGGTCCCCATGGCGGTTCCACATAATTGCAGGAAAAACTCATCGCAGAACCAAAAAAATTTTTTTGTTAAGACAAATTGGATACATCTGATGAGGAATTCTATCTGTACTTTAGGGATTTTCCCATCTTTCTCCAGGAACATTTTCACCGCCTTGCAACCATCCTCGTGTTTTATAGATGTATACAAAGCTGTTACATCGGTGGTGACCAATATGTAGTTATCCCGCCATTCTATGTTCCTAAGGGCCCTGATTACATCACTGGTATATTTTAAATAAGATTTTTGTTGTTTCACAATATCCTGTAAATAACTGTCAATAAATTCTGACAGGTTTGCTGTTAATGACCCAATACCAGATATTATTGGTCTCCCTGGGGTGTGTGTAATATTTTTGTGTATTTTTGGTAGGAAGTAGAAGACCGGGAACACTGGATCTTCCACATTTAGGAACTGAAATTCATGTTCCTCCAGAATTCCCAGTCTTCTACCTTCCTCCAATAGGGCTTGAAGTTCCTTTTTATAGAGTGTTGTAGGATTGGACTTCAATTTCTGATATGTTAATTTATCACCCAGCATTTTGTTGGATTCTAGCATATAATATTCATGATCCATAATTACAACACCCCCCCTTATCTGCTGGTTTAATCACAATTGTTTTGTCTGTTGTAAGTTCTTCTAGCGCTATTCTCTCTTCCTTAGTCAGGTTATTCTGCTGCCTGCCTTTGTTATTGCATAGGGTTTCCAAATCCTTTGTTACTAATTGAAAGAATACCTCAAGATGATTTCCCTTAGCAAATTTGGGAAAAAATTGTGATTGAGGTTTAAATTTCGAATGAATGAAATCTGGAGTGCTCGTATTAGGGATTATTGAATTAGTATTTTTATTTTCCCAATTCCTTGTCTCCACATCTTGATTCATAAAAAATCTTTTCAAAGTTAATGTTCGTAAAAATTTATGTGTGTCTACATAAAGACCAAATGTATTTGGTCCAATAGTGGGAGCAAATGTAAGTCCCTTGCTAATCACTTTATTTTCACAATCTGATAAAAATTTATTACTTAAGTTAAAAATGTTTTTTGTATTTACTGTATTTTTCTTGCCTTTCCGTAGTCTCCCCCCTCGTCTCCCTCTGACATGCGCCTTTTGTTTCTTTGAACAAGACCTGGTTTCGGGGTCGTTAGGGGGTGAAATGGGTTCCTGGTTTCCCAAGAATTCATACACCCCCCTTGTGCCAAAAAAGAGTGAGAGGGTGACTCAGTTGATTGGCCCATTTTTGATTTTTCCTTCCCAGAGGATTCTATAATATCCTTAATCTCTAGGTGTTTAATTTTCTCTTTGGATTTCCCTCCAGTGAGTGGATGTTTAGTTTCGCTTTTCTTAACTACTACCTGTGGTAAGAAACCTGCATGGTTTTTGGGATAGTACTCTACAAATCTCCCTCTATATGAGGTGTCCATAGTGGAAGTAGTTATGGGATTTTTATCCCCAGGGGGATCAGGACTAGTTGGTGATTTTTTGCCATTTTTTGAACCTTTGTTCCAGGTCCTCTCAATTCCTTAGGCATAATCGTCCTGATCCCTTCTGAATTTTTGTAGTTTAATTTCAATAACTTCCTTTTTAAAATTATCAATATATTTTTGTATTTTTGGTCTCGCTCATTATAGTCTTTTATGTTTTCTAGAGATCCTAGTTCTAAACGTAGATCTTCTATTTCTTTATCCAATTTCTTTAAATGCTTTTCTTGCTGTGACATGATAATTTTTATTAAATTGAATGAACATTCGTCTTGTGCACTATTCCATTTCATTAAAAAATCCTCGTCACTTAAGTCCATAGACGGATTTTTTTGAACCCTCAGGCCTCTTGGGATTATTTTATATTCTACGTATTTCTTTAGAAACAGTAAATCTATCCATTTTTTAGTATCTTTTATCATTGTACATTCTAATTTAATGCAGGTAGCATTGATCTGCTCTTGATCCTCTTTAAATGAAAGATTTGCATCCTTAAAATATGTGTCTAGGTTTAGATGTCTATTGTTCCTATTTTGAAATATATTAGAACTTGCCATCAGGTCTAATAATTATATGCAATACGAAAATCTGAATTAAATAGGTGCAGCTTTGATAATATAGAGAAAGTGCATACGAAAGAAAACTTATCAAAATGTGGCGCTCTAAATAATCAAATGTTTACCAGTGGTAATAGTGTAAAAAATAAAAATAATAATACACAGTGATACTTATACAAACATATAGGAAGATGCAGCTGTGACCCGGTTGAGGTTTGCTCGGTCAATCCTCGTGGTGTATAGTAGCGATGAAGTCTCCGGGAAGCGCAATATATGTAAAGAAAAATAAATAGTGATAGTGCAATATTGTAAAAATTAAGCTCAGAAAATAATAACTCGGCACTCTATTATATACTCACAAACGTGAGAGGTTTTGCAGGCACATAAAGGTATCTTTTAGGGACGCTCTTAGTTGTCACTCAATCACCAGGAGATGCAGAAATCAATATTTCCCCAAATAGATAGACTCCCAGGGACCTTGTTTAAAAGATACAACTGGACATAGTGCAGACCGTATATATAGTTTATAGATTATAGGTGGATCAAATTACACTCACATGGTTTCAGATACAAGCAAGCATTTAGATCTCAATGGATCTCTCTGGCCGGGTGGATGGTATCTCCGCTTCACCTCTCTCGTGGCGTGCCTTCCACCGGTGCGTTCCAATCAACCGGAAGTGATGTCATCCGCTGCGTCCACTTCCTGGGGTTCCGGCCGGCTCAGGAAAAAAACGTCACTCTACGCGTTTCACCACATAGGTTTCATCAGGAGTGACGTTTTAGTGATTGGGAGAGATATATATACCCTAATCTGGGTTCTCATTGGTCAATAGTTCACCTGATTCTATTTGGGTTAATCGTGTACACTTAAAGCTATAATGAGACTGAAACATTTCTGTCTCTGTATTGCACATGTTAGAAAGTTATAGATTAACAATTCTACAGTGCAAATAGCAAGTTTTTATACAATCCATCATAAAATACACATCCTTTATACAATCATTTTAAAATGCATAGGTTTATTTAAATAAAATCCTCAATACAAGATTGGCAATAAAAAATCCATAAAATAGTTTTAAAATAAATCTAAATATAAAAATGCAGTGTTAATAAGAATACTAAAATAACTATACAATGTTAAAAACAGGTAATAGAAAGGGAATACTGTCCATACACTGGGGGAATATGGGTGGAAAGTGCATAGCATTAATCATTTGAGCAAAGGCAATTTCTAAAATGGAAGCAAAAACAAAGTTTTACCCTAGGGGTTAACATAGACTCTCTTGACACATGTCTTGTTTTATCCAATGCTTTTTGAATAATATTGGGTTTGTAATTCCGCTCTGAAAACTTTCTGGACAATATAGTTGATTGTTCTTCATACACATCATTGAAACTTTCTGGACAATATAGTTGATTGTTCTTCATACACATCATTGTCGGTGCAGTTTCGTTTAAGTCTGCAGTATTGGCCATATGGGATGTTGTTAATCCATTTATTAAGATGGCAACTTGACTGCAGGATGTAGTTGTTTGCATCTACATCTTTGAAGAAATTTTTTGTTTTTATAACATTATTTTCTATGTATATTGTTAAGTCCAGAAAGTTTACAGTGGTTTTACTAGCAATGGAGGTGAATCTAATATGAGGTGTCCATAGTGGAAGTAGTTATGGGATTTTTATCCCCAGGGGGATCAGGACTAGTTGGCCATTTTGCCATTTTGCCATTTTTTGAACCTTTGTTCCACGTCCTCTCTTGCTATTTGCACTGTAGAATTGTTAATCTATGACTTTCAAACATGTGCAATACAGAAATGTTCCAGTCTCATTATAGCTTTAAGTCCACACGATTAACTCAAATAGAATCAGGTGAACTATTGACCAATGAGAACCCAGATTAGGGTATATATATCTCTCCCAATCACTAAAACGTCACTCCTGATGAAACCTATGTGGTGAATTTATTTTTCTTTACATATATTGCGCTTCCCGGAGACTTCATCGCTATCGTATCAGAATTAAAAGGAATGTAACAAAAATTACAAAAGGGCAATTAAATTAGCAAAAATGGAAAATGAAAAAAGGACTGCAATAGAAAGTAAGGTCAACCCTAAAAAGTTCTTTAAGTACCTTAATAACAAAAAAATGAGAAAAGAAAATATAGGGCCCTTTCAGTGTGAGATGGGTAGGCAGATTATTGGAGATAAGGAAAAAGCAGAGGTATTAAACAAATACTTTGCCTCTGTGTTTACCAGGGAAGAATCAAGTTCAATAGTAGCGCCGCAGGAGGAAGCCACAACCTCCATATTAATGACCAATTGGTTAACTGAGGAAGAAGTTCATAAGCGACTTGAAAAAATTAAAGTAAATAAGGCACCTGGCCCCGATGGCATACATCCAAGAGTTCTCAAGGAGTTAAGCTCAGTAATAGCAAAACCATTATATTTAATATTCAAGGACTCCATTTCCACAGGCTCAGTACCACAAGATTGGCATAAAGCAGATGTGGTGCCTATATTTAAAAAGGGAGCTAGATCACACCCGGGGAATTACAGACCTGTAAGCCTGACTTCAATAGTAGGGAAACTACTTGAAGGTTTAATACGGGATAATATTCAGGAATACCTAATGGAAAACAAAATTATTAGTAATAGTCAGCATGGATTTATGAAGGATAGATCTTGCCAAACTAACCTTATTTGTTTCTTTGAGGAGGTAAGTAGGAATTTAGACCAGGGTAATGCAGTTGATGTGGTCTACTTAGATTTTGCAAAGGATTTTGATACGGTTTCACACAACAGGTTGGTGTACAAAATAAAGAAAATTGGACTCAGTAATAATATATGCACCTGGATTGAAAACTGGTTAAATGACAGACAACAGGGGGTTGTCATAAATGGAACTTTTTCAGGTTGGGCTAAAGTCGTGAGTGGAGTACCTCAAGGATCGGTACTGGGACCCCTGCTTTTTAACTTGTTTATTAAGGACCTTGAGGTTGGGATCGAGAGCAAAGTCTCCATCTTTGCTGATGATACTAAATTGTGTAAGGTGATAGAATCAGAGCAGGATGTAATTTCTCTTCAGAAGGACTTGGAGAGACTGGAAATGTGGGCAGGTAAATTGCAAATGAGGTTTAATACAGATAAATGTAAGGTTATGCATTTGGGATGCAAGAATAAAAAGGCGACTTACAAATTAAATGGAGATATATTGTGGGAATCCTTGATGGAGAAGGATTTAGGAGTGCTTGTTGACAGCAGGCTTAGCAATAGTGCCCAATGTCATGCAGTAGCTGCAAAGGCAAATAAGATCTTATCTTGCATCAAACGGGCAATGGATGGAAGGGAAGTAAACATAATTATGCCCCTTTACAAAGCATTAGTAAGACCACACCTTGAATATGGAGTACAATTTTGGGCACCAATCCTAAGAAAAGACATTATGGAACTAGAGAGTGTGCAGAGAAGAGCCACCAAATTAATAAAGGGGATGGACATTCTAACTTATGAGGAGAGGCTAGCTAAATTAGATTTATTTATATTAGAAAAGAGGCGTCTAAGAGGGGATATGCTAACTGTATACAAATATATTCGGGGACAATGCAAGGAGCTTTCAAAAGAACTATTAATCCCACGGGCAGTACAAAGGACTCGGGGCCATCCCTTAAGGTTGGAGGAAAGGAAATTTCACCAGCAACAAAGGAAAGGGTTCTTTACAGTAAGGGCAGTTAAAATGTGGAATTCATTACCCATGGAGACTGTGATGGCAGATACAATAGATTTGTTCAAAAAAAGGTTGGACATCTTTTTAGATGGGAAAGGTATACAGGGATATACCAAATAAGTATACATGGGAAGGATGTTGATCCAGGGATTAATCTGATTGCCAATTCTTGGAGTCAGGAAGGAATTAATTTTTCCCCTTAATGGGATTTTTTGTTTTCCTTCCTCTGGATCAATAAGTAAGTATAGATATAGAATAAAGTATCTGTTGTCTAAATTTAGCATAGGTTGAACTTGATGGACGTACATCTTTTTTCAACCTCATCTACTATGTAACTATGTAACTATATAACATGAACTCCTTTCTTACCTGCGCCCTCTGACACTACCCAGATATTCCCCCTGCACTAAAACACACCCTACAAATCCTCCTCACACATTCTCTTTCTTTCCATGCTTCTCCTCCTTGCTTCTGGGGATATCTCTCCCAATCCTGGTCCCTGCCTTATTTCTAAGGCTCTCGCCCTCGCCTGTCTAATGCAACTTCTACTCCCTCTGGTGTCATCCCCTCCAACCTCATACCCATTCCCTGCCACCCTCCCTCCTCTCTTCCTTTCTCCTGTGCCCTTTGAAATGCTCGCTCCCTTTCTAACAAGTGCCTCTCTGTGCATGACTTCTTTCTCTCACGCTCTCTGCTTCTCTTTACTATAACTGAGACCTGGCTCACTCAGTCTGACTCTGCTCTGTAAGCTGCCCTCTCCTATGGTGGCCTTTCCTTCTCCCACACTCTGCGCCCTGATGGCAGGTGTGGAGGCGTGGGACTTCTCCTCTGTCTGCCATTACCAAACCCTTCCTATTCCTCCCTCGCTACTTTTCCCTCCTGTGAGGTGCAGACTGTCCAGATCTTCTCTCCCTGTCCATGTGGCGGTAATCTATCGCCCACCAACCTCTACTCATCCCCTTTCTCTCTCACTTTGAATCCTGGCTCTCTTTCTTTCTCTCCTCAGACTCCCCTGTTCTTCTCCTTGGAGGCTTCAACTGCCACATTGATGACCCCTCTCTCCCTTTCTCTCACTAACCTCTTCCTTTGGCCTTCAACAGTGGACTGCAGCTAGCACCCACAAGGATGGCCACTACCTAGACCTTGTTTTCACGAAAAACTTTTCTCTCTCTGATTTCTCCATTTCCCCCTTTCCTCTCTCTGACAATCACCTCATCTAATTTTTTCTCTCTCTCTCGTTTCTCCCCATCTCCATCTCCATCTACCCCCTTTGATTCTGCTTTACACTCCTCCCTCTCCTCTCTCAGTTCTGCTACAGACCCTGACAACCTGGTCAGGAACTACAATTCTGCCTTATCCTCCTCTCTTGATATACATGCCCCGCTTTCTCTCTGCCGCCCTCGCCCTTCTAACCCCAGACCCTGGCTAAATTCCCACACACGCATGCTATGCTCCTCCATTCATTCCTCTGAATGCCTCTAGAGGAAATCTCACACTCTCGCAGACTTCCTTCACTACAAGTTTATGCTATTCTGTTTCAACTCTGCCGTCTCTCAGGCTAAACAAACCTACTTTACTTCACTAATCAACACACACAACACACACAAATCTAACCCAAGCCAACTCTTTTCTGTCTTGACTCTCTACTAAACCCCCCCCCCCCCCCCCCCCCCCCTCCTCCATTTCACCTCAGGACTTTGCTGACTATTTCAAGGAAAAGATGGAATCCATTCATCAGAACACCCCCTCTGTTTCCTCCTCCCATCCTACACTGCTTCCTAACTCTCCTCCTGCCTTCCTTGACTTTTTTCCGCTGTCACAGAGGAGGATGTATCACTACTGATCTCTTCTTCTCCCTCAACCACTTGCCGTCTTGACCCCATTCCCTCCCGTCTCCTAAAACATCTTGTTCCTACTACAACCCCTATGCTCACAAACATTTTTAACACCTCCCTCTATTCTGGTACCTTTCCTTCCTCCTTCAAACATGCAACCATTATACCATTACTCAAAAACAGCAAGCTTGACCCTACCTGTCTTTCTAACTATCGACCTGTCTCCCTCCTGCCTTTTGCCTCCAAACTCCTTGAACGTCTTTATTCTCTCGCTTGCTCCACTTTCTCAACACCCATTCTCTCCTAGACCCTCTACAATCTGGCTTCCACACTGCTCACTCGACTGAAACAGCCCTCTCTAAAATAACTAATGACATCCATGCTGCCAAATACAGAGGTCATTACACTCTGCTCATATTACTCGACCTCTCTGCAGCATTTGACACCGTGGACCACCCTCTTCTCCTCCACATTCTCCATGCTCTTGGTATTCGTAACAAAGCTCTATCCTGGATCTCCTCTTACCTGTCCCATCGTACTTTCAGTGTCTCTTCTGCTAACACCTTCTCCTCCTCCATACACTACCGACACAGTTTATTGCACTGCGGCCAGTTCCGCAAGCCGGGAGATTTCCCGGCTTGCTAGTGGCCGCCCCTCGGCGTGCGCGCGGTCACGCGTCATCGGGAGCCTGCGCCCCCTGCACGCACGTCCAGGGCTCCCCGAGGGAGCCCTGGTGTCCCGCGATGTGGGGGACGGCGGCAGGGGGTTCCGGGGGACCCGGCGGACCCGGCAGCGGGAGGGAGAGCGCCCTCCGATCGGGGCGCTCTCCCTC
>WSYH01009471.1:0-25877 GCA_036426205.1 Ascaphus truei | reverse complement strand
GAGGGAGCGGGCCAATTGCTGGCTGTCTGGGCAAGGATCTCCCCCCCTTTTTGCATGGAGCATACTTGGCTGGCGGGCAGGCTGGTAGGATTTTAACAGCGGATATTAAAATAAAGCTGTGTCCTTTTCTTCCAACATTGTGTGGTCTCCATTATGTGGTTTAGCGTCACAAAGGAGGGACGGCGCATAAAGCCTTTATGCTGTTGCTCTGTCAGTTCTGTGGGGAAGATCATGTGACTAGGCAATGACTGATACATTTGTGCTCCATGCTCGTGCACGGCTGTGGAGGGGGCAGGACTCACAAAGGGGTGTGCCAGAGCCTGTTACAGAAAAGGAAGGGGTTGTGCCTTTCTAAAGGGTTGCTATAGAAACAAAAATGCTCGTTACATTAGAATACATAAAAAATTGTCTTTCAAAGTTGTTTTTTTTAAAAAAGAAAATGCTACAAGTATTTTCTCACAGTACAGAACTGATTTGTTAAAAAAACCACACATGCAGGATATTGACTGAACTGCAGCTTTAAATCCCTTCATTGTAGGTTGTGATACCTTCTATGGGACTACCATGCGGGCCCTACATAGGTGGAATTCTAGTGTTCAGTCCTTACAGTTAGTGTAGTTAGTGCTCCAAACCTTACAGTCTCTTGTGTATTGTGTGAGGTTTAGAAAGCTCTTTACCCTATTGTTCCAACCGTAAAGGCTATCACAACGCACAACGAATCTACACTTCTCCAGGACTAAAAGCAGGAAAATAGCACTGAATATAGATACGAGGACAGAGTGGAATTGACAGAGTTAACAGAGAAATAAGTGCTTCCTTCCGAGGTGGTAATCATACAAGACTGTACTTGTTTACATACTTGGAAGCCACAGGCTATTAGTTCTTGTTTCTGCGACCATTGTGTTTCCAGCAGCTTTCATCTCAGAACTGTATAACCTTCTTAGCTCTGCCTGGATCCCTGATGCTGCAACTCTTCACCAGCTGTCAAATGAATTTTCCAAATGAGAAAGTCAGGAGAGTACACACAACCAAGTACCCATTGTGTCATTTAAATAGCATTCCCAGTAAATAGCAAAGCACGAGGGGCAATGTACAGTGTAGCTAAACATAGAAAACACAGTGGCTTAAAACAGCAGTCTGTCCTGATTATCATTTTCTTTGCATATTATTGGTTACTAACGTTAAGAGAATTCTTCTTGTCCTTTCCTGTTTTCATTTCTAAAATCTGATGCTATGTATAAGAGATATAAGCGTTTTGAATATTAAGGTGCCTACTGTATATACAAAGATTTAAGTTTGCATTTTTTGGTGCTTCAAATAAACTTTTTTTTTTTAAAAGTACGTTGCATGTATGAACACTTTGTACATACAGTACGACGCATAATTTGTTGTTTGAAAGTATTTTGGATGAATCTCTCAAACTGAATACCGGATACAAATTATTAGTGTAATAATATTTGTAATATCTATACTATATAATAGTAATAATAATTACTTATAGACATATACATATATAATATAAATTATATATAATAAATATATTATAAATATAAACTTATATAAATAATTTATATAATAGAAAATAATATATTATATAATGAAAAGTTGGTGCTGTGTCAAATACATTTTCGGGTTAATACTGTAGATAGCAACTTCATTCTGTGCTAAAACAATTTGTTCTTCTTAGGGTTTTTGCCAAGTTGAACTTGGCTGACCATTTTGACAAACTTTTAATTGATTTCTAGTGCACGGAATATTCTTTTGTATATATATTTATTGTATAAATAATGAACATCTGTACACAAAGCATAGACCATTACTGTAGGCAGGGCCGCCAACAGGGGGGGACAAAGGATACTTGTGTCCCGGGCCCTGTGAGTCAGGGGGGCCCGGGTCCCCTGCTCGGCCGGGCGCCAGTTAATTACATTTATTTATTTTTTAAATGGTCCCCGCGCATGCGCAGGGCGTCCTGCCTGCTGCCTGTTGGCCCACTCCCCGCTCCCCACGTGGGATGGAGGGGAAAGCGCCAAGACAGGCGCTGCGCGCGCAACCAGCCCCCCCTCCCCCACGTCCCACGTGGAACGGAGGGGGAAGCGCCAAGACAGGCCCCGCATGCGCAACCCAGCCTCCCCGCTGCCCACGTGCGACGGAGGGGGAATCGTCGCGCATGCGCACAACCCCAACGCACGCAACCCAGCCCCCCCCCCTCCCCGCGCTCCCAACTTGATACGGAGGGGGAAGCGCCAACTCAGCTTCCCCCTCGCGTGCCTCCTGCCCTAGTCCGCCTCGCCCCCACCCCCTCCAGCCGCCCACCTCCCGCGCCCCCCTACCCCGAGCCCCCCTCCCGCCCCTGGCAGCTGCCGGTGATATCGGGGGCAATAGGAGGAAGTGTCTGGCGGTAAGGAAGCAGCACCCACCGGTAAAGGTAACTAACCCACCGTCACCCACCCACCGTCACCCATCCACTGTCACCCACTGTCACCCACCCACTGTCACCCACCCACCCAGTCACTCACTCACCCACCCAGTCCCTCACTCACCCACCCACAGTCCCTCACTCACCCACCCAGTCCCTAACTCACCCACCCAGTCCCTCACTCACTCACCCAGTCACTCACCCACCCAGTCACTCACCCAGTCACTCACCCACCCAGTCACTCACCCACCCAGTCACTCACCCACTCACCCAGTCACTGTCACCCACCCAGTCACTGTCACCCACCCAGTCACTGTCACCCACCCAGTCACTGTCACCCACCGTCATTCACTGTCTCCCAGTCACTGTCTCCCACCCACCGTCAGTCACCCACCCAGCCACCGTCATTCACCCACCCACTCACCCAGGCAGACAGGCAAATGTCTTTTGTTGAAAATATAAAAATAAACAGGTTGCATTGTAATGTTTTTTTCTGTATCACAATAAGAAAACAGTTAAGTAAAAGTTGCGCACTAAAAGATATTTTTTCGTGGTAGGTGCGCTATGGGTTTGGGGGGGTGGGGAGCGCTGTGGGTTGGGGGGGGGGGCTGCTCTTTTCATTTGTCCCGGGCCCCATGATTTCTGTTGGCGGCCCTGACTGTAGGCCAACACAAATTAAATATTTTGGGGTGAAATTTAAGCTTAGTACACACACAAGTGTAGCCAGGTGATACGACCATAAGGTCAAATATCGGGAACTTCGTCCTGGGGATGCTGTGTTGCTTCGGAATCTGGGAGTCCCGGGAAAGCACAAATTGGCCGACCGATGGAGAGACGGAGTGTATGAAATAGAATCCCAGATGCCTGGCCTCCCGGTCTATCGCATCAAAGACACTGAGGCCGGGTAAAGGTATGGCACCGCAATCATCTTCTTCCCATTCCACAAGTGGAAGATGAAGAGACAGAGATACTGGCTACACCGCTCAACGGTGAGCCCGACTTATCAGAGTTGGGTCAAGAGACTGTCAATAACGAGACCCACTCTGAAACTCCTGAAGATCCTATGGAAGGACCCTCTCAAAGGGACTGCTCCACAGAAAGGGCATCTCCCGGAGGAGCTACGGGTAAAGGGCCCCGTAGGCCAACGCCTACTAAGGTGGCACCAACAGGCCAGCCTTTGGATCCACAGAGCCCGAGCTTTGTGCCTAACAGAGACTATCCAGAGACAATGCTCCCCTCAAGGGAAGAGGCTGAGCTTCAGGACTGTGTTTATTACTCCCCCGAGGGAGTTGTCGCAGAGCAGCTCCGTAGGAGCCAAAGAGTCAGGTACCCTCCAAATCGGGTAACCTATGATCAAGTTGGGGCACCCCATTATGAGGCTCAGCAGTGGGCTCGCAGCAAAGTACAGTCAGTTATTGTGATGTTCAGTGAAATGTAAAATCTGATTTAGAGCTGTAAGAGTGAAATCACGGTTGGTTGTTGAAATTTTCATTATATAAGTCTGTTACGCCATTTTCATTATATAACTTCTGTATATAGTTATATTCCATGGAGTCCCAAGTGAGGACGTTGGGGATTTTACCAGGGGGAGGATGTAGCCAGGTCCCCCTTCGGTTCAGGGCCCCCCCTCTGGGTACTCACCGTGCCGTGCGATCGATCGCGGGGAGGTGTGGGGGCATGAGCGTGCGTGACGCGTTCTCTTCAGGTTGCGGCCGGTTGCTGGAGACGCGTGCGGCCGGTTGCTAGGGCCGCGGTCGGGTCGCGAGGCGCGCCAGCGGTTCCCGGTGCAGGGCGCCGCCATGACAGTGCTTCGCGCAGGCGCAGACTGCCGGTGCGACGGGAGGCCCTGAGATGGATCGCGCATGCGCGAAACAAGCGCGCGAAAGGCCACAAATGACAGGAGGGCTCTGTAAGGGAACTACAAGTCCCATGAGCCTCAGCAGCGCCCCACATGACGCCAGGGAGCCAATAGGGCTAGAGAATCTCCCTGCAAGGAAGATTTAGATACATTTCGCGGGCTGGCAGCACGTTAGTTGCTGACCGGAGCAGCTAGAGGAAGGAGGTAGGGTGCAGGAGTCAGTGACTCTCTGCACTAGGCCAGCAATTCCCCTAGGCCCCAGATAGCCCTGAGTCATCTTAGTGAAGTATTGTAGGGACAGGCCCTAAGTTAGGGATCTGCCCCATTAGCTACTGGATAGTAAGAATAAAGAATACTGCGTGTCTTGCTGAGCGAGCTGGACTATTATCAGGGTGGGATCGCCCCTGATGGATCATCCTGTGTTGGATCCGGAAATCGTGCAGGAGTTCGCCTGGATCCTTTGTGAAATCCGTTTCAGGTCCGAGCACTGGAGTGCTCGGCAGGTAACCCATACCCTCACGTGCACCAACAAGGCCTATCAACAGACATAGTGGCTGCGCAGTCACACACACACACACACACTGGTATAGGACTTGGGAGTTCAAGACATTGGGTTGGGTTTGCTGGACACGGGGAGGGGTCTCTCTGTGCAAGAGTTAGCGTCCGCCGTGGCGCATGAGGTATTAGCGTCCGCCGTGACGCATACAGTGTTGGCGTCCGCCATGGCTCAGAGTTAGAGTTGCGTGATACGCCGTGATTAGTGTCTTCTCTAGAGAGGGACACTTGTTATATGAAGTGTGATATATCTGTGTTATTGTGTTCTAAACTAAAAGCTCTTTGGTTATCTCACATACGTGTATATGGTTATTGTGATTGTCCTGCGAGGAACCACTCCCCCTCTGGTGGGAGCCATCGCAGGTGGAGGCGCTACATCGAGTAAATGGTTACTCATTAGTATCATAATTGCCCCAGGTTTCCCGTGGCGGAAGCTCAGCCCTCCTGTGAGCCAACAGGTAACGCACCACACACCTGGTAACAATATATGTTCTCCGCCCATAGTATAATCTGCGATAGGGTGGGGGAACACCCGTTACACAAGCACAATTGAAACTGAATTTGTTATGCATCAATTTTGCGGCAAAAAAGTTGCAAGCGACAAGTACAAGTACACTCAAGAGTCTAGAAGGCTAGGAGGGAGCTCTTTACAGAGCCCGGAACAGTCTAAAGGTTACAATGGGAACCACTGACGCTAGATCATGATTAACACAAAGAAAGTTTCAATTTTTAAAGCGAAGAAAATGCCCAGGGGGCAAAATACTAATATTAAATAAGTTAAACTCATTTAGACTTCTTGTGGCTTGAGAAGGGGGGGGGGGGAGGGGGGCATTGCTGCATTACCAAAAGTAGTGGTTCTATGCCTCATTTAATAAAAAAAAATATATATATACCGTTATATATATATATTTTTTTTTTAAATATCTACTGTACAGTAGGAAGATTTAAGCAACCTTTACATTGTGGAAAAAAAACAATAGAAAACAGCTTTCCAAACTATGGGCCTCATGCAGTAAGCGGCGCAAAGGCACTTTTCGCCCGTTTTGCGCCAAAATGCATACCCCGATTCAGTAAGGGGCGAAAACTTGGCAAAATCAAAAAAACGGCAAGTTTGTTGGCGGGTTTTTTCCCCCCCCATCGGCGCCGCGAAAAGGCATTTTGCGCCGCAATTAGCCATGTTTTGAAACCCACTCAATTCTAGTAGTGGCAAGTAGCTTTGCGCCACTCTAGAATTGAGATTTTCACGACAATCCGTCTCGCCCCAAAAAGTTGAGAAGTTGCTGGGGAGAGGCTGCAGATGAGCGGCGGAACGGCACTTAGAAAAAATCAGGCCTTTTTCCTGCCTGGGATTGATGCCGGTGGTCTCCGGAGCTGATACCATTAATACCAGCACCGGAGCTACCCGGCATGCATCCAAGGCAGGAAAAATGCATTTAAAGGCCACTTCATTACCTTAGCAGCCAGGTTTATTGTGGGTAGCGGGGGTGGGTGAAGGGGGTATTTGGCCCTTGGTGGTTGTTTAGGGCTTGCGTTTGTGAGTGCACTTAACCCCTTCATGACCTTAGTGGTTAATACCGGTACTGTCATGAAGGGGTTAAGGCCTCCCGCTACCCACCCGCAAGCCCTAAACAAACCAACGTTCGGCTTACCCACTTCGCCACCCCCGCTACCCACAATAAAAAAAATACACACACCCAACAGCCCCACTTAAATAATAAATAAATATATAAATAAATATATATATATATATATATAATATTATATATATTATATATATATATATATATAATATATATATATGATATTACAACCAACACCCCCTATACCCCCTAACATACACATATATGCACATCATGATACTATAGGCCGGCGGGGGCCCTCGGGTGTTACCCGCGGGCCTGCAGTACCAATTCTGTGCCCCCCCAAATTAATGTCAAAACACATACATACTTATAAAGAAATAACCCACCTAAACCCCCCTAACACATACAGTATAGTAATGGGCACAATTACTATTATCCACAAATGGATAATAGTGCATTTGCCCATTTAAAATATATAAAGAACAATAAATACAATAAATACATATTGCATTCACCCTTGTCCGGCTGCCACGATGAAGGCCATCCTCATCTTCCGATGCTGCAAAACATAAACAAGAATAAAAACAGCCAATGTAATGTCCCCTAACCCCTTAATCACCATAGCGGTTATTAGCCGCTACAGTCATTAAGGGGATAACCCACCCTCACCTACCACTCGTGTGGCCTACATACACTCCCCCACTACCCCCCCCACCCCGTGAGGCCTAACCACCCTCACTGACCCAATACCCAGCCGGGAGGCCTACCCACATACCCTTGGGGCCAATACCCCTTCCCCCACCCCCAGTACCCACAATAAAAACAATACACAGCCCCACAATAAACATCATTATATTTATTAAATACGTACCCCCCCATAAATACATGATTTATTATTTTACATACAGGGTTAATACCCCAGGCCCACGGGAGTCCCTGGTGGGCCTGAAGGGTCACCTCACAGACCTATAGTAGCCCAGCACCATTTTTCAAACAGGGTCTGGAGGCCTGCGGGTGGTCCCTGCCAGGTGCCATGGTCCACCAGGTGGTCTCCGCGGGTCACGGTGGGCCACAATGGGGTCCCCACGGGTAGGCCCGTGGCTGTCTGGGGGTCCCCGGGTCAGACCCACAGGCTGTCTGAGGGGCCTCGGGTGGTTCCCACAGGGGTCTAGGGGCCCACGGGTGGTCCCTACAGGTGGTCCCTACGGGTCCGAGGTGCCCCCACAAATGTGGGGCCACCGGTTCTTCTCCGCAGGTGTCCCCCGTTGACCCGGCAGCCGTTTACCCGTGAGAAGCCCAAGGATACCGCAGGTGGTCTCCATAGGTCCCCCGCAGACCTGAGGAAACAACCCTGTATGTAAAAAAAATAAACATGTCCTATACATTAAATACATCAATTCCCCCCCCCCCCTCACAACACTACAGTACAATAATGTGCAAAATAACTATTATCCAGATAGGGATAATAGATATTTGCCATTATTAAACACATTAAGTAGCATAATAATAAATAAAGTTCTACTCACCTCATCAATAAAAGCCCCCTCAGCCAGCAAAATCCGTGTCCTCCGTTGCCAACAAAATACATAGCCAATACATTGCAATTACATTCTGATATCAAATAATCCCTTAATCACCTTATTGGATAATAACCGCAAAGGTAATTAAGGGGTTAAGCCACCCTGGCCCGATTCCCACCCTTCACCCATTCATTTGTACAGTGGCTTCATCATGCAACTATATATATATACAGGCATACCCCGCTTTAAGTACACTCACTTTAAGTACACTCGCGAGTAAGTACATATCGCCCACTAGGCAAATGGCAGCTCACGCATACGCCTGTCATCACGTCCTGAACAGCAATACCGGCTCCCTACCTGTACTGAAGCTGTGCGCAAGCGGGGAGACTATAGAGCCTGTTACAAATGCGTTATTTACATCAGTTATGCACGTATATAACAATTGCAGTACAGTACATGCATCGGTAAGTGGGAAAAGGTAGTGCTTCACTTTAAGTACATTTTCGCTTTACATACATGCTCCGGTCCCATTGCGTACGTTAATGCGGGGTATGCCTGTACACATATATATATAAATATATATATATACACACACACATGATGAACCAATATACAAAGAAATATTTAAGGGTTATCAAAAACATGCTCTAATAAAAATACCACTTCTCCATATCAGCCACAGTAAAATAAAATCCTATTTCCTAAAAAAATCAAATCTCATCTTCCAATCAAAAGCATAAAATGCCAATCAAAACATTGAATTTACATTGTATACATGATGCACACAATCTATGCACCATGTACACATCTGCAAATCAATGTTAACAATAAAATATTCCAAAGATAATACCATTAAATGCAAACAAGTATACTATTTAAACCAAGCAAGTCACCATAAATCAATTAGCATTCATTAATCAAATCCCAAAACAATTAAAATACCATCCATAACAATTACACAATTAACTATTTCAATCGTTAAACAGAACAAGTTACCATCAGACAAAATATAAGTACCAAAAAGAATACAATATACAAAAGCAAGCCTCACCATGACCTAAAGTACAGCATATAACACCAAAAATTACATCTATCTAATTCCAAAATACATTACACACACATTTATGCATAGCAGCATAGCCAAAAACATTTTAAAGACAGCAAAACAAGCATTTCCTACCAAACCATTTCTTACCCTGTATGTATATATTGATCTAGACATACATACATACATACATACATACACACAGTGGCAAGAAATTATCTTAAAAAAAAAATGACATGTACAAGTTAAAAATAAACCATTTCTTTTGTTAGGTGAGTTGCTCACAGTACACTATTATTAAAAATATATTCATGCTGCTTCGTTACCATAGCACATAGCGGCAAAGGTAAGGAATGATTGTTTATTGATATGGGTGTTTTATTCATAGTGTAGATGTGCAGAGGGTCTCCGGAGCTGAACCGCTTTGGTTTTAGGTCTGGGGACCCCCTGCTTCCCGAGATACAGGCCCCTTTATGGGGTGCCGTTATCCCTCGCTTGTTTACATTCCGCGGTCACAGTGATCGGGACATTAAATCAGAGGGATACGGCACCTCATAACGGGGCCTGTTATCTCGGAAGCAGGGGGTCCCCGGACGTAACCAATGCGGTTCAGCTCCGGAGACCCTCTGCACATCTACACTATGAATAAAATTGTATTTAAAAGAATTTTTAATGTGCCGATGTTTGCGCCGAGAGAGCGGCGGATCTCTCTCTGCTGCAGACACATCTCGGCAGGGGACAGCTTCTCGGCAGCTTCTCGCCAGGCAGACTGTCTCGCCACCGGCTACTCGCCATGTTTGGAATGTTGCTCTCGCTGTGATTCGCCAGGGATTCGGCCCTTCCTGCATACAGCGAGAGCAACACGCCAAAAACATCTCTGTTTAGGGTTAAGCTTAGACATGCCTGTGTTTTGCAGTTGAGAAAACAACAGGATATTATATCATATTTGCAGCAAGAAGTCAGCAATGCATTGCACAGCAAAGAGACATATGTAATAAATAGACAGTAAAAATGCCCCCACCCCCTGCCTTTTATTGGCAGGGGGAGTGCATAACTGTCATAGTTCTGGAAGGGTCAACAGAAAGATCTTCTGGAGAAATTATGTCATGCAAAACACTTCACATGTACTGTATGGATGTCGCCCATGTTTGCACACACTTTGAACCAACAAGATTCCCAAGCTTTTTCCCTTATAGATAGGGTGACCAGATGTCCTGGTTATTAGGGCTCAGGCCCGACTTTTTGGGGTGCTGTCCCAGTTTTGAAGCCCGTTGGTAGCGCATGCGCGATCAGCACTTTCCAACTGCACATGCACGATCTGCACTTGCCGGCTTCTCGTGTACGATCGTCAAATGCGCACGAGCACCCGACAAGTGGCGATTGCGCATGCACAGTCAGCAAACGCTCTTCGCGTACAAGCAGCTGGCGAGTGCCGACTGCGCATGCATGACATTTTTCCCGGTTTGAAAGACAAATCTTGTCACCCTCAGTGTCAGATTTCCCATTAGGCCCAGGCCTTGTGTGGCAAAATGTGCCGCCCCCATATGCTTTTGCCGCACTCTCGGGCCTATTGGACCTAATGGATGCGCGCAGGTTTTGGAAGCTTGGCATGAGGCAGAGTAAGGAAGAGGCCTGCAGCTGAGGGAGAGCCAGGGTCCGGCCACGAGAGGATCGGCAGCTAGGTCTGGCCAGAGGTCGGGCCCAACTTGCAGCACCAGCTGGCTGGGACCCCCACAGACACTGGGATTGGCCTGACCATCCACAAGGTAAGTCTGTTTCTTTTATATGTGTAGGCAGGTCCCCCTCTGGGCTTTCCCCTGCCCCCCTCTATCTTCCGATCGTCGTGGGAGGGGTGCGGGTGCGTCTGGCGGATCCAGTGAGGTGGAGGAGGCGATCGCGTTGCTGGCGGCTCCCTTTGCAGGGCGCCACCATCTTGTGCTGAGTTGTGCATGCACAGTCTGGTAGCAGCCATTTTAGCTCGCGCATGCGCAGGAGAAGGTTGTGAGTGTGGCGGCCATCTTGCTACACCCTTGCGCATGCGCAGAAGATTCCCCGCGACGGCCATTATACCCAGGAGCCAGCATGGGAACTACAGCTCCCAGCAGCCTCAGGGGCTGTTCATCACATGGCACGAATCAGCCAATAGGGCTGTAGGATTCCCCCTGCAGGAGATAGATACATTTGGAGCGCCAGGGACAACGCCAGTCAGAGATGGGACACAGATAGGGGAGGTTGTATGTGTTCAGGGGTCTGTGACCCCTGTACTAGGCCAGACATTTCCCTAGGCCCCAGCTAGGCCCCTATTCCCCTGTAAGCTTGTGGCTGCTACAGGGACAGGCTTTAGACAGGGACACTGCCCCATTAGCAGATCAGGTTCAGAGACACAGCTGCGACGCTGCGTAGCACTGGTGGCCTGTGGTTTGGGTCCAGACCACCACTGCAAGGTACAGAGACTATCTTCACGGTGGGACCCTCCAGCGGGATACCACCCCACGCGGAGGCGGACTCATTGCTGGATCAGCGGATCCACTCTGTCTTCCTGTTGGCGCGCCCAGGTGTGGACACACCCGGTAGGTCCCTCACCACAACACGTGCACCAACCAACAACTCAAATTAGTGGGCAGCGCTGTCTCACACATTGGGGTTGGGTGTGGGACTCTTGGGACATGGTGTTGGGAACACCGTGGTGGGTTACGGCCGTGCGAGGCTTGGGGAGTAGTTGTACCATATTAGTGATCAGTAGAACCGTTCATATATCTGTTGCCAATAAAGGTTATTGTTATTTTACCTTGTGTGTGATTATTGTCATTGGGTCCTGTGAGGGAATCCTCCCACTACGCTGGGAGATTATGGCTATGCGACTGCTTGGTGTGGTGCTTGTTACCTGCGTGATACAGGTTAGATGAGTTTCCGCGATGATGTGGGGGGTACAGGGCAGACTCTTAGAGATCCCTCTGGTTCTTTCCTTCTCGGTTTCAGCGCCTCCAGACATAGGGGGCTCCAGCAAGGCTGAAGGCGGTCCCCACTATGACAATCCTTACTCTCAGTTACCTCCCTCCTTACAGACTTCAGCGAAGCCAGAAGTACAAATGAGGATGTTCTTTATTACAGCAGCCACTGCTGATGATATTGCAGCGTATGCTCCAGTTGGTAAGGTAGATCCCTGGCTTCTGGATGGTTCTGGCCTGCGGGTAATGGTGAGGCCTAGCTGGATTAGGTTCAGCGCATGAGGGGCTGAGCACATGTCTCACTCCCGGCCGGGAGGAGACATTCCCAACACATCCTACCCCATGCAGGGGCAAGCTCGAACAACCTCACCCCTAAGGGGCTGAACTTCAATTTATAATTTAGGCACTTCCTTCCAGCAGCTCAAAGAGGGAGGGCCCAGTATCTGTACCACCATTGGCTGTCACAGATCCCTGTGTCAACTCCACTCCTGTCAACTCCACTCCTGTCACTCAGGAATTCAGCACGAGGAAGGGGAAACCCCATAGGATAGCCTGTCACTGTCTACATCATATTGGAACTTTCGTGACAGGGGAAGGTAGAGCGATAGCTGGACCAGTCACCGCTATATATGTATTGGGGGTAGGGGTATTTTATATGTATTGGGGGTCTGGGGGTATTTTTTTATATGTGGTGGGGGTGTATTTTTAATATGTATTGGGTGTGGGGTTGTATTTTTATTATGTATTGGGGTGGGTATATTTTTATTATGTATTGTGAAGTCGGGTGGGTATATTTTTATTATGTATAGGGGGCGAGCTTATATGTATTTAGGGGGGTAGGGTTTTTTGGTAAGTATTTTGTAGGGGGTGGAGTGAAAGTGGGGTAATTGACAGAAGGTGGGGGCGAGTAAGAGGAGAGAGGGGTGAGTGAGTGAGGAAAAGAGGGAGTAAGAGTGAGACGCAGGGGAGAGAAAAATATGCGAGGGGGAGAGTGAGAGGGTGTGAGTGAGGAAGAGATAGTAAGACGGAGGGGAGAGAAACACATGGGAAGAGGGTGTGAAATAGAGGAGGCTTGTGAAGTATGAAATGGGGGGGAGAGGCCTGCAATACCGCTGAGGAGGAGGGCGGACATAACTCTAGGCCTGGGCCCCGGGAAATCTGACTACGGCCCTGCCACCCTGAATGTGACTTTGTCCGGGATACTTGCCATGATTCTCCTGAGTCGTGACTGGACGGAAGCTTTGGAAGTGTATATGTGAAGTGTTTAAGATTTTAGAAGTACTTATTTGGAATTAGGAGATTTTTGTTTTTTTTAAAGGGCATTACTCAGAAGTCACTCAGGCTAGAATTAAACATAAGTGAATGTGAATTATATTCAGGGACACAGCAGAAAAATGATACGTTTTAAAACGTTCAGTTAAAAATCAGGAAATCTCCCCTATAAATATGGAGAGTTAGACTGTATTATGCTATATTAATACATTATATTATTATACTTGACCAACTGGATATCTTTTAGTTACACAGAGAGCAATAGAGCCACCTAGTGTTTCCCTGCAAAGTAAAAGGTAATTTGAGCAATTCTGTGTATACACCAGTGTGTCTGTGTTTAGACTATTGGGATAATGAAACTGTGATAGTGCCTGTGACGGAAAGGGACCCAAGGACCAGTAAAATAAAGGTTAAGCCTGGTGCCTGTCCCCCTTCGGCCCTTCCCTGGGACTAATCCGGCCATCAGACCCTGGAGCTACCTGTTGTTTTTAAAAAAAAAAAAATAATTTTGTTATCTTCAATTTTTGTTAAGATTTTACAAGGAAAAAACACCATGTTCAAAAAAATAACATGGGGGGCGGGGGGGGGGGGGGGGGGGGGGAAAGGGGGGACAAAAGGGTACAAAAGAGAAAGGAGAGAAGATGTGGTGGGGTGCCATTATTACACAAGGTATTATACATTTCATAAATGGTAACAAACTCACTTTTTACAGTATATCAAGCAGTACAGTCTATGGGGGCTATGCACTAAGCAGCGCGTTTTTGCGCCTGATTGGGAATTTTTGACTCGTCCGATACAGAGAGAAACCAAACACGGGATTCACTAACAAGTGAAGTGCATTTTGGTCCGGGCGGGAAAATGTGCCCGATCGCACAAGCTTCTTTCCCCCCCCTCCCCCCTGCTATCGTGCTTAAAGTTCTACAGCGCGAAAGCTGATAGAAAAAAAAGCCGCCTGTAAGAACTGCATGGAGACGCTGAGTCTCCATTCACTGCTCTTACAGGCGATCGTGAAGTATCAATATACATTATAATAGCGTACATGTGTAGGGGGTCTCCTGAGCTGAACCACATTGGTTTCAGCCTCGGGGACCCACTACTTCATGAGATACAGGCCCCGTTATGGGGTGCCGGTATCCCCTGTGCTTTAAAGCTCCCGCGTCACGTGACTGGGGGATTTATTATCCCACAACATTAGAACATGGTGGGACATAGTCTCATTAGAGAATTATTTAAAAGTTAAACGAATACCAAGAGGCTTACGGATTCAAAAAACACCAACGTTTGGGTTTCAGGAATTAAATTTTGAAAATCAATGGAAAAGAATCTTCAATGAATGCTCATTCAAATTAATAGATCTGATCATCCAATCTAAAAATAAAGAAAAATTAAAAGCGGAACAGGAAATAAAACAATAACAAACAAAAATGCAACCATACATATCAATGGAAGGATTTGATGACTTAGATGAGGGTTTGTCCATTAACATCATCAAAATGGAGAAATAATGCTTAAAAAGCAAGTGAAGTTTGAAAGAGACTAAATAGATGTAACGTTGTTTCTGGACCCCACTGGACCCACCCAATCTCACATTGGCTCCTGTGGTCTAACCGGTCCCCATTACATGGATGTGTCTGGTGGTGCACCTGTTGGCTACAGGACTCCTGAGTCTCCCGCATAATGTTTGTGGGGATATCAGCAAGACAGGCAGCTGAGGTAGTGTGCTTGAGTCCTACCTACATCCAGTGCAGCGCCTCCACCTCATCACGATCTCTGCGTCCGCAGGGAGATGGATCTGATGAGGACCTCCTCTGTAGTGCCTGCTTCTGTGTAGTAATTTCACACATACACAGCAAGGGTTTGTTGAACTCGGGGATCTTTATTGTCATCTTTGGCTAGACTGCCCCTCACAGCGGTCGTGCTCAGCCGCTCATTCCTTTGCTGCACTCCATCTGGAAGGTTCCTCTTTCTCCTAATGGAGTTGCTTTCCACCTCTCCCCTCAGGAAGATTCATCAGCTTGTCTCTCTTGAGCTGCACAGACTCACAGCTATTGCATCAGCCCCTGCAACAATGTTGCAGACCTCCACATGACTCTCCTGAACAGAGTCAGAACACCAACAGACTGAACACTAACTTTAGGCAGTGCTATGTGTTATATAGGCTCTAGAAATGACTCACCCCTGTGTCACTAATAGTGGACACAAAGCATGTTCCCTGTGTCACTAATAGTGGACACAAAGCATGTTGTCACTTACTTTGCTACATATGACACTTCACCAGGGTGTGAGGGCAAACCTCCATGATTGTTACTGGCAACCCTGCATACTTACCAGGATTACTGCCAGCATGAAAGAGATATGTACACCAATTTACACATGGCTACATAGACTACGAGAAAAAACAAATATATACAGTCATGTGAAAAAGAAAGTACACCCTCTTTGAATTCCATGGTTTTACATATCAGGACATAATAACAATCATCTGTTCCTTAGCAGGTCTAAAAATTAGGTAAATACAACCTCAGATGAACAACAACACATGACATATTACACTGTGTCATGATTTATTTAACAAAAATAAAGCCAAAATGGAGAAGCCATATGTGAAAAACTAAGTACACCCTTACTGCTTCCATAGGAATTAAGATGCTAAGTAGCAGACAGGTGCTGCCAGGGCCGCCAACAGAAATCATGGAGCCTTGCACAAATGAAAGGAGCCCCCCTGTCCCCATAGTGCACCTACCACGGGAAAAAAAATTTTTAGCGCACAACTTTTACGGAACTTTTTTCTTGTTAATAAAAAAACATTACAATGCAATCTGTTTATTTTAATATTTTCAACAAAAGATAAAGATACCCAATGCTACAGCCAATGTGACTAAAGACCTGGGGGGGATTCAGTATGGGACTGGGGTGTTCCCTACCTGTCTTTTGGGTTAGGGGGGATTCTGAGGTCTCCTGTGTGAAGCTTGAGAGTCAGATCTGGAAGAAAGCAGTATAGGTTATTTTGGTGTAGGTATAGTGCAGTTAAGACAGAGAGAGTGTGGGGGAAAGAGAGAGAGACAGAGAGAGAGTGGGTGTGGGGGTGGGTGATGTGGTGGGTGACTGACTTGTGGGTGGGTGACTGACTCGTGGGTTTGGGTGACTGACACGTGGGTGGGTGACTGACTGACACTTGGGTGGGTGACTGACTGACACTTGGGTGGGTGACTGACTGACACTTGGGTGGGTGACTGGGTGACACTTGGGTAGGTGACAGGGTGACACTCGCGTGGGTGACTGGGTGACACGGGTGGGTGACTGGGTGACACTTGGGTGTAACGTTCGGCCTGCCCACAAGCCAGACGAGACCCCGGGACTGAGGTGGAAAGGAGTAATACCACACACCTAGCAGTAAACGGGGGCACGGCCGGAGTGTGGAAGTAGCGTAGGTGGTCCAGGGAACAAAAATAGTAAAGGTACCGTACTTGACAACTCCAGCGTAGAAAGGTAACGTCCGTAAGCCAATGGTCGTGGAGTGGAGAGAGCAGCGTAGTAGAGTGTCCGTAAGCCGTGTCCAGGGGATATAGAAGTCTGCAAGGTAAAGAGTCCAATGCCCAGTCCAAGGGGTTCCAGAGAGCAGCGTAATGAAGTCCAAAGCCAAAGGTCAAGATCCAGGGAGGTCAGCAGAATATCCAGGGACAGGAACAGGAACTGAAAGACAAAAGGGGCCAGGCAACAGCAGACAGCACCAAGGTACAGAAGCTATGCAGAGCAAGGTGGTAATGGTGAGGGGAGACTAAATAGTGGTCTGGGACCAATCAGAGGAAGGGGAGGAATGGAGGAGCGGCCCGAATGAGGACCTGATAGGGGAGAAGGGCCTGGGAGGCGGGCCTGATGGAGCAGGGGCAGGGAAGCGTGTGATGCGCGTGCAGCACCTGAGGAGGTGGAGTCAGGCACACGGCGCCAGTAAATGGAAGCCTGGGTCTGCGCGCGCCCGTAAGGGTGACGCGCGCGACCCGGAACTGTGGGAGCAGCCGTGGGTGTGCCGCGAGGAGTGAGGCACGCCGCCGGGGAGCCTGGGCGGCACCGAGAGAAGGTAAGGAGGCGCTGGAAGCGGGTGTACCCACGGCGCGAATCCTTACAGTGGGTTGGTGTCTGTATTCATTCACAGACACACACACACTCAGACACACACACACACACACTCTCCCTCTCTCTCTGACTCTCTCTCTCTCCGACTCTCTCTCTCTCTCTAACTCTCTCTCTCTCTGACTCTCTCTCTCTCCCGACTCTCTCTCTCCCGACTCTCTCTCTCTCCGACTCTCTCTCCGATTCTGACTCTCTCCAACTGACTCTCTCTCTCCGACTCTGACTCTCTCTCTCAGACTCTGACTCTCTGTCAGGAATCCACTCCTGGCTTTTCTCATAGCCTTGCAGGGTGCTGTTGTTCTCACTAATTCCCTCTTTGCAATCAACAGCAGCTGTGTGGGCTATCACTGCAACCTAGCCTTGTACTCAGTCATTGGAGAAGTGCCCTCACACCCTCCTCCGGGGATTGGCCCGCTGGACTTTAAATACTGCATTTCCACAATCCCTCTCTGCCGAGCATAATCCTTTTTGGATGTTCACTGTGTTTGCCACAGCTACCTGTTTGGCAGTCTTGTTGCTGTTTCCATGTTCCTAGTTCATGTTTCTAGTTCATGTTCCTAGTTCCTGGTTCCTGTCCTGGTTCCTGTGCTGAAGCGTTGGTTTCCCAGTATATCCTTCAGTCCCATGTTCCCATTGGCCTGCTGCCTTTCCTATAGCAGAGGCCTGCCTTCCGAGTCCTGAGGTCTGCTGCTCTCTCTTCTCGCAGAGGGCCGTTCTGGACTCCTGCGCTGAAGCATTGGTTTTCCAGTGCTGCTTGGCGGTGTGCCCACTCCGGTCAGCCTTCTCCTTCCTGAGACTGGCGCCATGGGCCGTGGACGCCACACGCGCAAACCCCGTTCCTGACCTGCAGCAATTACGGTGAAGCAGGAAGACCTGCTTGATTTCCTGTTGCCGACTCCCTGCTTGGACTACGTTGGGTTGGATATATTTTTTCTATTTAGTATTTTACTGGCTTATATTGCTAATACCATTTACGGAATACCTTTTTATATATTATAAACACCAGTACAATCTTTTGCTTATAATGGAGACAGAGGATGCTGCAGAGGACACTTTACAGGACTCTAATAATACAGACTTTGTGTTCAATTACTTTGATCAGGGCGTAAGAACAAAGAAAGCACAGAGAGTGCTTGATGACAATGCAGAGGTGGAATGTGAAGATCTTTCAGACTTGCATGATTATTTCTTGAAATTGGAAAAATTACTAATTGTTGATACAAGACTATGGTGGGACATAATCTCCCTTGAAAACTATGCAAGAGTTAAACGAATCCCGAGGGGGTTAAGGATAAAGAAATCCCCCACTTTTGGTTTCTCCAGTCAGGAGTTTGAAACCGACTGGAAAAACATTCTAAATGAATGCTCATTTAAACTCATTGACCTTATTCTAACACTCAAAAATAAGGAGAAATCAGGGATACGAAAGGAGATCAAAAGCTTGCAAATTAAATTGTCCAAATTTTCTAAAATGGAAGGTTTTAAAGAAAGTGATAAAAAACTGGCTCAGTCTATCAAAGAGGTTGAAAAGGAAATTATGGGAAAGAAAGAGATTAAGTTCTCACGTGATAAAATGGACTATGAGAAAAAACAAGTCTACTCATGGGAAAGAATTGTGCAGCCAAGAAGGGGGAGTAGGGACCAACAGTCTGGCTTTTCTACACCTGGCAGGTCTAGAAGCAATTCCTGGTCACAAAAATCAATTTTGAAGAAAACCTCTTCACCAAATGAAGTTCAAAATGTTGAGTCATTCTGTTTCTTTTTTTTCACAACAAGGAGGTAACTTCCCTTATCAGGAGAGACCTAAGGAACAACGCCAGCAGGGAGCAAGGTCTCGTTACGAACAACCAATGAGTATGGCTGAGGGTTATGATGATGGTCCCTCAACGAGCTATTCGTCAAAAAACGAAAAGCGACGAGAAGGGGGAAGAGGAAATCAAGGAAAAGGGGTACCACACAAGCGGAAAAAGAACTTTTGAATGGCGTTATTAATTTATCAAATGTTGAACTTTCCACAGATGAACTTTCTCTTCTAAACAAGGGGTTAAAGTTCGCCCCAGAGTGTAAATGTAACGTTTTTGAAACCGTAATAGATTTACATAAGTTTATTCGGAAATGCACCTTAAAAAAGTTCTATGATGCTAGAAATTCAAATACAACCGCTTCTAATCCTTTGAATGTTGAAGACCCCTGTGGCAGGACGGCCTGTAGCCGAGGTCAGGGAACAGTCCACACGTGTAGTTTCAGGATAATGAAAAATGTTCAATGGTTTTATTTCTCCACAGTAACATAACATGCGGGTACACTGTCCCTTTAACAAAATAAATCCTGCTCCATGATGGGAGAAAAACTGACTAACACAGCAGACATATCTAGCAGGCTGGCTGGCTAAACCAGAACCAAACCTTCAAAGTCTTTTAAGCAGTCATGAAAAACAAATGAAACAAATCTTACTTTGGCTGCAGTAAGTAGTGTTTTGTATCCTTCTGGCTAGCAGCACATCTATCCATGTGCTCTTGTCTGAGACAGGCCAGCTACTGCTGGTAACAAGATCCTTTTCTAACTTCCTGGCTCTCAGGTGTCAGCTTACTTCCTGATCACCTAACTTCCACCTGAGTTAACCCTTATGAGTGCTGGATGAAGCACTCAGACATATGTTTCCCATGCATAATTNNNTTAATATGGGGTTGACTTCACCCTGTCACATACCTCCCTGTTTGTGTGTGGCCAGTTTCCCACACGGCTGAAGCCGCGACCCCCTCCACTCCTTCCCTGACAAAAAATCAGCATTCCATGGTCCTTTCCAGTCTATGCTGAATATCAAACGAGAAGGGTTGGAGGGCAATATACCACACCTGGTGAACCTTGGATTTGTGTCCTTCATGGTGTTTAACCCACTTCAAGGGGCATGTTCAGATGACCAGGGATGAAGTTTACTCAAAAGCGACAATAATGTCCTGCAGGGCCCCAATCTGCCCATTTTACAGCGGGCACTCCTTCTCAATAAACGGAATACCTCACTTCCCTTGGAACAGTCCGGCCCAAAAAAAAGAAATTTTGGATGAAAGTGATGGGGTGTTCACACCATCAATTGCTGAGACAGCACTTCTCCCAGTCCTACCTCTGAGGCATCGTCCTGGATGATGAGGGCTCTTTAAATTGGGCCTCCGAAAGAGCGGGGCCCATCTGACAGGCCACTTTTAGCATGTCAAAGGCGTCTTGGCACTACCAAGACCATTTAAACTGGGCGGGGCCTCTTTTTTTGTCAGAATCTGTTAGGGGTGCAGAAATTTCCGAAAATTGGGGATAAACCGCCGATAATAACCCTGACTAACCCCAAAAGGGAGCGGACCGTGCTTTGTCCTGTGGGGGTGGGAACTTCCTTTATGGCGGCAACCTTGCTAGCTAGTGGCTACTATCCTCCCCCACGGCATAGCCACCAAGTACTTTCTAGTGGATTACCAGGGTACATTTTTTGGATTTGCAGTGAGCCCATGCTTCTCTGAAGGACGTTAGGAGACTGCCTTACCTTTTTATATGAGAACTGCCAGTTGTGCTATAGATGACAATGTCATCAAGCTAGGCCGCTACATATGCCTATGGTGTCGTAGTACCTTATCCATTAACCTTTGGAACGTGGCTGGAGCCCCATGTAACCCAAATGGCAATAGTGACGAATTGGTATAAACCGAGAGGGGTGGCGAAGGCATTTTGCATTTGGATTCTTCCGCTAGAGGAGGTATCTGCCAATATCCTTTTTCGTGAGATCTAGGGTGGAGATATACTCTGCTTTACCACGAATCAAGCATTTCATCCACCCTAGGCATTGGATAATGCATCAATCTGGATACAGCATTTACCTTTGCAGATCTACGCAAAACCTCACCTTCATCTGGTTTAGGGACCAACACGATAGGGCTACACAACATCGCTGTGGGACTCCTCGATCACGCCAATCCAACAGTCTATTATCTCCCGCTCTACCAGGTCTTTTCGGCCCTCTGGCAATCTATAGGGACGGGACCGTACATTTTACGCCCAGGTTTCTGTCTCAATCCTATGGGACACTTAATCAGTCTGCCCTGGCAGCTCAGAAAAAAAATCTGAGAAGTGGTCACATACATCAAGTAGTCTGACCTTTGTTCCGTTGTTAATGCTCTCCCCATGGGAACCTGATGGTGAGTGTACGTACTACTCTTTGGAAGCTTTTGGACCCAAAATCCGTCTCTCCTTCCAGAGGGTGAATGAAACAGCGATCTGAAAATCATCTTTCCAGGGTTCAGGAGGTTCACGTGGTAGATTTGTTTACCCTTCCTGGACCCTGTTGAGAGATCTCATAGTTCACCTCCCGGTGCGGCAGAGAACTTGGAAAGGACCCTGCCACTTCGCAAGGAGTTTACTCTCTGATGTCGGTAGTAGTAGCACTCACTTGGTCCCCAGGTTGGAAGACCGTCAAGCGAGCATTTTGGTTGTACTGCCTCTCTTGACGTTCTTGAGCAGATTTGAGGTTTTCCTTCGCAAACCGAACTATCATGTCTAGGACGGTTTCTAAGGTCTATGACATACTGAAGGTACTTTGGAGGGGGAGGCTCTCCTCCTCCAGTATTTCCTTCAGTAGGTCGAGAATGAACCCCGAGGTTGGCGTCCATATAGGAGCTCAAATGGGAAGAAGCCTGTGGATGATGGGAACTCTACTCTACCGCAAACAACAGGAAAGGGAGAAGTTCATCCCAGCTCGCTTTCAGATGTCCACAAACTTCTCAACATAGATTTTAAGTACGGTTAAACCTCTCTACCAATCCATCAGTCTGAGGATGGTAGACCGAGGTCCGGACGGATTTTACCTCAATAACTTCAGGACATCCTGCAACTTGCCATGAAATTGTTCCCTGGTCAGTTAAACATACTTGGGGAAGTCCTACCTAGAAAACAGTTCTAAACAGCTGTGAGCAACCTGTTTAGCAGTGGCTGATCTCAGAGGGAAGGCCTCCGATATCTGGTGGCATAATCAACAACAACGAGTATAAATTTATGTCCCTTCGCAGAGGGTTTCTAAGGTCCGACCAGACGACCCTACCCAATTCTCTCGAATGGACGGCTACCAAGGGAGAGGAACCAAGGGAGCCGGCTTCTGTCCTTTTTGGCTAGTTAACTGGCATTCAGACCGTCTCACTAGTTTCATGATGGTCACCATGTATGCGGCCAGTAAAACCGGGACGAGATGTGGTCCGGTTTTATCTTCTGCCCATCTGACCACCCCATGGGAGAGTATGGCTAGGTGACACATGTTTTAATCAAACCTTTAGGGACTAGCAATCGGTCGAATGACCTCCCCTGTTGTGTAACCTTATTTAAACACGTATATGTAATGTCATTCCAACAGTTCAAAATGTGTATCAACTTTTAACCTTGTTCATCTATTATCTTGTTGTTGACCTGTACCCACTTCTCATATTGTCTAGCCAGCGCTGGGGTCCTCCCTCTGCCTCTGACGGAAAGTCAGGAGGATCCAGGGCCTGGGCAAACACTCGCCGGTATCTATCGTTCCCCACCCTGGTTCAATCCCAGGCCTGACCCTGCAGGTCTTTTGGCTGACTAATGTTACCAAAAGTCCCACAGCCTTTCTAACGCTTCCCTTTTTCCGCACGTCTCTGTTTAAGTGTCTTTGGGACATGGTGTCTACGGGGAAAATCTCTGGGGAAAAAGGGAACAAGTCTCCTGGCTTCTTCTCGGGTACCAGAGAAATAGGCTCTGTATGGATAGAGGCCAACATATGTTCGAGGGTAGGGCCCAGTCTCAGCCGAAGTAGAACAGGAGCAGGTACCTTGGTGGCAAACTCCACTAGTAGGCTAGCCTCTTATATCACGGATACGTACACAGTAGTAAACTGTTCGCCGTCGGGTTATCTCTTTAATCCCCAGGAACCCACTCGTATCCAAGGAGGTCACAAGAATCTATGCCGGGGAATTTGGCCCTCTAGGATAGGGTTTTTCTCAGAGCCCGAGTCCAAGCATGGCGTGTTACTTTGTCCCCTCCAAGAGATGCTGTGCGAACCCGGATTGTGGTCCCCTCCGGAGAAAGCTGTGGCAGTGGTTCGCCTATGAAACAGTCCCATCCTCATCTCCTGAGCTGACGCAACTCGGTAGTTCCGACGAGCTCTCGATGGGTTCGGTGTTTGGACCTCTTCGCTGTGTTGGATTGGGCGTCCTTCCATTCTTGGTTGGTGGGGTTATCTACGACACGGGTGGGGTGAAGGAGTCCAGGTTCTCGGGGAATACTGTGGGTGGGCGCGCATCCCTTGAGTAGATCCAGTTGCCTCTCGGACCCAGGATTGGGCGTCTCTGCGGGATTTCTGTACCAGGAAAACACCTCGAGATGGGAAATGGGGTATTCCGATCGGGGTGGACTGGATGCTCCACGAGCTGGCGGGTGTGTAGGACCCTTCGATTGTCTGCTACTCTTACTGCATCTAGCATCACCGGAAGCAACTGTTGTTGCACGGACCGTCCCCAGCTATCCATCCGTGGGTGTCGTCACAAAGGAGTATTTCCATCCAAGCGAAACCGCGCACTTCAGGAAATGCAGCATGTTTTTATCCCAGGAGTCGGGAGGAGGGGGGCGTATTGGTATGAACTGAACTCGAGCACAAACGTTTCAAGGATCTCTTCCTGTGGTAGCTTCTCCGGTTGTATTCCACCTGGTACATAGTTATTACTAAGCGGTGGGCTACGAACTGGGGTGTTGTCTTGTTGCAATATTGACTGTAGTCCGGACCCGTCGGTAGGTGCTCTGGAGTGAGGCCTAGGCGAACAGAATAGTCACCTTTAGTTTCTCTGATACGTCCATGGCCCCGTATGCTGGAAAGAGCCCTGGTGGGCTGACTGAGCTTCCTCCCTATTAGTGGTGAGCCAGAGTCGTTACCCAGGCAGATCAACTGTCCAGCGCGTTGGGTCCGTGGCTACCCTTTCAATTCAAAAGTGAGGAGAAAGTGCATCTGGGTCTTCGTTGTGGCTTCCATCTTAGCAGCAAAGCACACGGTGGGTTTATTTGGAATCCCGGGTTCTCCTGGGGTGGGCCTTCGACCAGCATTGGAGTAGCCTTTCCTCTCGCACGGGCCGTTTGCTAGTCTTGCGGGTGTATTTGCCTCATCTTGCATGGGCTTGGGTCCGCTCAGTTCCTGGTCTTCTCGTTGTTAATCTGTGGAGCTGTTGCTGCAGGAAATAGTGTGAAAAAAAATTTCTCCATTTTTTTGTTTTTTTTTTTTTTTTGGTGGCCCTTCAGATACAGGGCCGTCCGACATCCCACTTCTGGACACCCACTTGTGGGCAGGACGGCCTGTAGCCGAGGTCAGGGACAGTCCACACGTATTTCAGGATAATGAAAATTTCACATGGCTTATTATCTCCACATTACATAACATCGGGTACAACTGTCCCTTAACAAATAAATCCTGCTCCATGATGGGAGAAAAACTGACTACCCCAGCAGATCATATCTAGCAGGCTGGCTGGCTAAACCAGACCAAACACTCAATTCTTTTAAGCGATTCATGGAAAACTAAATGAAACAATCTTACTTGGGGGCTGGTCAGTAGTATCGAGTGTGTTTTTGGTTGGTTGATCTGCTTGGCGGGTCTGAGTGCGGGTCCACACATCTGGTTTCCTGTGCGCTTGTCTGGAGAACAGGCCAGCTTCTGCTGGTTAACGTATTCCTGTTTCTAAGCTTTCCGGCCGTTCCCTGGCGGCGTGCAGGTGTGTCCGCAGCTTAGCTTCCTTATGCACCGTAACGTCCACCTGAGGGAACCCGGAGGGAGGTGGGCTGAGTGAAATCCCATACATATTTCAGGATAATGAAAAATGTTCAATGGCTTTATTTCTCCACAGTAATATAACATGCGGGTACACTGTCCCTTTAACAAAATAAATCCTGCTCCATGATGGGAGAAACTGACTAACACAGCAGACCTATCTAGCAGGCTGGCTGGCTAACCCATAACCAAACCTTCAGAGTCTTTTAAGCAGTCATGAAAAAACAAATGAAACAAATCTTACTTTGCTGTAGTAGGTAGTGTGTTGTATCCTTCTGGCTAGCAGCACATCTATCCATGTGCTCTTGTCTGAGACAGCCACCTACTGCTGGTAACAAGATCCTTTTCTAACTTCCTGGCTCTCAGGTGTCAGCTTACTTCCTGATCACCTAACTCCCACCTGAGTTAACCCTTATGAGTGCTGGATGAAGCACTCAGACATATGTTTCCCATGCATAATTGATAGGGGTTGACTTCACCCTGTCACATACCTCCCCTGTTTGTGTGTGGCTAGTGTCCCACACGGCTGAAGCCCGACCCTCCACTCCTTCCCTTGACAAAAAAATCAGCATTTCCATGGTCCTTTCCAGGTCTATGCTGAATATCAAACGAGAAGGGTTGGAGGGCAATATACCACCTGGTCAACCTTGGATTTGTGTCCTTCATGGTGTTTAACCACTTCAAGGGCGCATGGTCAGTGACCAGGGTGAAGTGTACTCCGGCGACATAATGTCTCAAG
>WSYH01009470.1:1140-25879 GCA_036426205.1 Ascaphus truei | reverse complement strand
GGTTGCGCCCGGGTTTTTGTACCACCGCTTCCTGGGGGGCCCGCAAACGCCCGCGTCACTGGAGGGCTGAATGGCGCCGCTGCCAGCCGCTTCTGCGCATGCGCGGCATGGCAGCGGTAGTGGAAGTTAGGCGGGCCCATGTGTGGGCTGGGAGGGAGGTCCCATTCGGGTTAGGAAAGGGTGGGGGGGGGCTGTCCCGGTCGGGCGGTCTCTGCTGTCCCGGGCAGCAGACGGGGAACGGCAACACATGTCAACAGCCGTGGCAGCGGGCGGGGAACGGCGCCGCTGCCAACCGCTTCTGCGCATGCGTGGCTTTCCTCCAGTCCCCATGATTACTGAGCATGCGCGGCTTGGCAGCGGATGTGCGGGGGGAATGGCGGCCGTTAGGAGCGGCGCCGGCGGCTATCGCCGCCGCATGTCATCAGCCATGTGGGGGGAGCAGCGGCCGTTAGGAGTGGCGCCGGCGGCTATCGCCGCCGCCGCCGCATCTGATTTGTGGAGCGGGTGTGATGTCAGTGTTGGGGTTGGGCTGAGCCAGAACACAGCCCAGCCTCAACTGCCAGCACTGACGTCACATCCGTTTCATTTCTGTCTCCACAATTCTTTTTTGCCCCATCACGAATGAGGTGCCACTAAGGAAGTTTCACTTCAAAAAGGTGGTGCTTCACTTTAAGTACATTTTCGCTTTACATACATGCTCCGGTCCCATTGCGTACGTTAATGCGGGGTATGCCTGTGTTACATACATGCTCCGGTCCCATTGCATACGTTAATGCGGGGTATGCCTGTGTTACATACATGCTCGGGTCCCATTGCGTACGTTAATGCGGGGTATGCCTGTATCACTCTAGCCGTCTTGCTAATTGGAAGCAAGTTTCAGTGACATCTTGCCCTGTCTCACTCAGAAGAGTGTCACTCATACTGGACTGTCTCGCTCATCAGAAGCGAGTGTCCTTTATGTAAAGCAGAATGTTAGGAGTGTCACTTCAATCTATGACTACATCACGCTTTGGTTCTTGTTTAACACAAGTCCCAGCCCATCACACCTTCTACACCACAGTTCCAATTTAAGAAGGATGTAATATTTGCTCGATGTGTTTCTAGGAGCTGTATTAGTCCTGGAGAAGAGTAGATTGGCTGCAAGTTGTGATACCTTTTAGTAGAGTTCTTCAGAGATTAAATTAGTTACAGAGCTTTCCAAAACACGTGTTTCTGTCCCCTCTAGGACAATACACTTGGGGATGTAACAGATATAATGCATTCACACCAAATAACAATGACGTGTTTAGAGACACACATTTGGTAAAAACATATTTAATCTCTCTTCCCAGTGAACGTAGTGCATCATATTCCCAAAGACGGCGAGATATTCTATCGCTCGTATACAAACCCACCCCGTAATATTCCTTCATTATTTCCCTTTCCCATATAAAAAGGTAACGGAGAATTGTCCGCTTTCATTCCAAGCTGCACCGCGAAGCGAGTCGGCAGACAGCCGTCGGCCGGAGATCCCAGCCCAAACTACACCGTTAAAACCCCCTCCCCTGAAGATGAGTGTTTCCTGAGGCGGTGAGATGAAAAAAAAAATATGATAATCCAATGCGAAGATTTGTGTGGCGATCATAAAAATAACGCGTTAAAAAGTTCAAGTATTAAAAAGAATCATCGGAATTTGCTGCCAAAACCAGTCTATTCCCCACATTTCACTTTCCTTTAAATAAAATGTCGACCACCCTACACCAGAGCGCCAGCTTGTGGCCGTGCGGTATCCTCTCCCAGAGCAGCACTGCAGGGGTTTGCGTTACCCGGCCTGTCCCTTTCACAACACAGAACAGCCAGAAAGCATTATGTTCACGAGCGAGTCCTCACGCTTTAATAGGGTTTCCCGACGTTTTCGGTGCATAGCCGTATAGAAACGTCGCGGCGATCACTAACAGCGTCCCGAAGAAAAATACACTGCAAGGAAGAAATAAACATTATTTGTATGTAACGGTTTATGTAATACACGTCACTGATCAACGATATTTTACATTCAAAACAAAGCGGGTTCCACGGGTCAAAAGTTCTTAAAGCAGCACTTCTACGCCCAAATAAAATAAGCATTTCCTTATAAGATGCAGTGCCATTTACCATGTACAGTACAACTACCAAATATTATCTATATTGCTCTGAATGTTATAAATATACGGTGCATTCTAATTGTAATCTATCATAGTTACACGTCCATCAAGTTCAACATATGCTAAATTTAGACGACAGATACTTTATCCTATATCCGTACTTACAGTATATTGATCCAGAGGAAGCAAACAAAAAAACCCCAGTGTCACATCATCCAATGATATCTCATAAGGGGAAAAATAAATTCCTTCCCGACTTCAAATATTGGCAATAAGATGACTCCCTGGATCAACATCCCTCCCATGTTGACTTATTTGGTATATCCCTGTATACCTTTCCTTTCTAGAAAGATATCCAAACACAGAGCCCAGTGCTACATCCAATGGCAAAAATACACAGTGAAATACCTATACATCTCTTGAATAAAAGGGTCATTTAGTTTAACACTTTGGCCAAAGCATTGTAAGCCTGTGAGACCCTCCAAGGCATGACCATAATTCACAGGTCCTAACACTGATTAACATTCTTAATAACCTGTACAATACTAGGAAGAATGATCAGACAAAAGGCGCTATGTTGTAGAGATATTAAGAATTTTAATCAGCGTTAGGACCTGTGAATTATGGTCATGCCTTGGAGGGGCTCACAGGCTTACAATGCTTTGGCCAAAGTGTTAAACTGAATGACCCTTTTATTCAAGAGTGTTTGTTAACTTTGTCCAGCTGGTTCTCAGCTGTTTGGGAGGTTGGCCCCTCCCTCCCAGGTTTAAAGCTCGTCCCATCCCACTTTCCATATGCACAGGTCTTTGCATGCAGCTGATTGCGACAGATCTATTACAGAGCATTCTTCCTGGTATTGTCCAGGTAAATAAGAATTTCAATCAGATTTAGAACCATGCAGCTGATGACGACAGATCAATTATGATCATTCTTCCTAGTATTGTACAGGTTATTAAGAATGTTAATCAGTGTTAGGACCTGTGAATTATGGTCATGCCTTTGAAAGCTCACATGCTTACAATGCTTTGGCCAAAGTGTTAAACTAAATGACCCTTTTATTCAAGCAGATACTATAGGTTAATTCACCCGCTGTACTTCTTGTGGAAACAGGTTGTATTTTCTCCCCTTGTGGGTCGGCCCTTTCTGTTTTGTTTGTTGTAGTATAACATGCCCTCGCCATAGCACAACTCACACACACACCACGAACACCCACACACACCACACACCACACACACCACACCACCGACAACACCCACATTCCCACAAAATACACACACACACACCACCACCACCCACACACCACACACCGACACGATTCACTACCACACACACACACACTTTGTGGTAACTTTTGGGGCTTAAATGAGCTTACTGGGTATCTGTGTGTTTAAAAAGATATCCAACCTTTTTTTGAACAAACCTATTGTATCTGCCATCACAGTCTCCATGAGTAATGAACCCCACACTGTAACTGCCCTTACTGTAAAGAACCCTTTCCTTTGTTGCTGGTGAAATCTCCTTTCCTCCAACCTTAAGGATGATCCCGTGTTGCTCGTACTGCCCGTGGGATGAATAGTTCTTTTGAAAGCTCCTTGTATTGTCCCTGAAAAAGGCCTATCGCTGTATCTATATATCTTTACATGGCATCGATGCTGTAGGGGGAGTGTGTGCGCGTAGATTCATATATATTCTGGTCCTCCAAAGAAATGTGGGTAAGTCTGGCAGAGCCGGTGTTACCCAAGGACACGGGTCAGTACCTGGTGGGGACAAAGTCCTGAAGCCAGAAGTAGGATATGAGGGTTGACAGGATGATGGACAGAGAGGTGGCAAAGCCTTTCAGGATGTTATCTGCATATTTAATGACCGCTGCGATGACCAAGCCTCCCAGAGCCTGGACAGGGCGAAAAGAAGATAACAAGGTCCATTATATGTCACGTGTACACACCGAGTGCTACTGTCCCCATATGGTCACATGGGTACTTTCATTCATATAGCACCGAGATAAGACACACGGCACATTATACAAATCAGAGCATCGTACATTAATGTAACACGGGGAAACAAGTCACTGCCCTAAGGAGCTTCCAGTGTAACTAGCACGTACTCACCAAGTGTGTTTCATTTCATTCACATGTTAAAGATATTATACATATATTACTTGCACTCTATCACTTCTTCTCTCAATAGCTCTCTGTATAACACACACACTAAAAGAAAAGTGACAAAAATCCTCCATCGTACATTAAATAAAACCACTTGTCTCAGACAGTGGGATTTGTTCCCCCTCTACTAATGCTGGCATTGCCCCCAATTGAGGCTCCATGCCAGTTACTCTGGTATATGTTGTGTTATCAATGCCACGCTCTACATAATGCGTGTACAGCCCGGGACGGACAGCTTCTGGGAGGTGCTCCTCCATACGATACCTGCAGAATCACCACTGCCCAGGTTAGGTTGTTGTATCCTTGGAAGAATCCCTCCTGGGAGACACGCTTTCCGTCGTAAATATACACGCCCATCAGGCCGAATATCCATCCGAAGAACCCTGCGAGGTAAGGAGAAACATTAGCCCCACGTTGGGCGCCAAACTAACCACAGGTGGAAGAAAGGACAGCTTGAACGAGATACAAAATGGACTCTTAGACACACTGTCTTTGACACACACTTTATTCAATTTATTTTTTTAAAGTGGGGCTGGGCGGCGAGTAGATAGTTTTTTTCGGTGACTAGATTTTTGGGCGATTTGTACACACAATGTTTTAATTGATTTATACTCTTGTGAGTGTTAATCTCCCCTACCCCCCCCCCCCCGCACCTCCCTTCCTTTTTTATTATTAAATCAACAGTATTATGCTATGGGGCGTGCGCTCTTTCTTCTTTTTCTTTTTTAGGTAATCTTGGATGTGGTTCATCCTTATTGAGAGCAGCCGAAGACCCCCTACACCAGCATCAATTATCCACATGTTTTATGGACTGATTTAAAAAGGACTGGATGGACTCTTTTCCTTTACGTTTTTATTAATAATTCATATGTTGTTTATAAGTAATTACACTTTGCATTTTTACACTTAAGTTCACTATATTTTATTAACACTTTAGTCACTATTAATACTGTGGCGCTACAATTTTTGTTGAGATTATATATATATATATATATATATATATATATATATATATATAAATAAATAATAAAAAAATAAATAGATGATACCGTTCTGTGGCTAACGAAATGCTTTTATTTGTGCGAGCTTTCGAGATACACGGTAATATTTGGTCTCATTGGGAGCGTCAGGCGTGATGGAATGTATTAATATATCTCGCATGCCAGTAAGTACTACTGAACTGAAGTTATGAAGTTATTTAGATAGGGAAAAGCAGTTTTTAAACGTCGTGGGGTGGGAGGAGTTTTACTCTGAGGAAAACTGTCAACTTCACCGCTGATTTATGAGAGGGGCTGGGTTTAGGTGGTGTTCAAAGGGAAATAATTGTATAAGAACCAGGCTCAGCCTAGGGCTATTGTTCTTTCATGTCCTAATGTCTTCATGCTGCATGTTTTTAAATGTCTTCATGCAAGGTCTTTTCATGGCTTTTCGTGTCTTGGAATGATGAAGATTGCTGTATGAACCGCCAGTCCAGATGTGACTGTTTCATCATTTCCATCTTTAAGTAAGTGTCTATATTTTGCCTGTTATTTGTACATTTTGTGTGTTCACCTTTATCAAGGAATAAATTATATTTTATCATATCTAAGTCTCGTCCCAGTTCAGACCCAGTTATAAATATATATTATATATATTTTTGTGTAAATTACAGCCTGCCATAAAGTCACTGTGACAGGCTTGTAATTAACTGGTTAGTATCTCGAAAGCTCGCACAGATAAAAGCATTTCGTTAGCTACAGAACGGTATCATCTATTTATTTTTTGATTTTGAACTCCGGCTACACGGTACTGATACTTAACGTGTGGTGTGTGTGTGTGCTTGGATTTTATCGATACTATATATATATATAATAGTTATATATCGATATTAACATATTAGAGATATAGATAATATATATATTATATTGATCCATACATACAGCACAACCACTACCCACACACCACCCACACACCCCACACCACACCACACCCACACCGATCCCTCACATTGTGAAGGAGTAGGATACTCAAAAGTAGGTCTACATCAGACGGGATAGCAAGACTGATAACCAGCAATACACCACCGAGTAGCAAATGAAAAAGCAATTCTAACCAAACAAGGTTATGTAGTACTGCACACCAATGAGAGGAGATGGGTGTGATCGTAGTATAATAATGTACGTGCAATGGATTATATCCTATCCACACTAAGGTAAGATACACAACTCCTCATGAAATGGCTAGCATGTGTATGCTGTTATAAAGTGGCAGTAACCCCACTAACAATGATAGATACAGGTGACCACAGGTGAAATGTCACAGTCAAGAATGTCTAGTAGACGCAGTCAGAGTTGTACATAAAGAATATTAAGTCTTGCAAATGTATCCATAGCAATCCATAATCCTAAATGTGCATAGCAGCAAAGTCACATTGGATATAGCTACGTGCTCTCAGAGAAGAGCGAGTCAGGGGGTCCTGCCAGGAGCTCCCACTCCTATGTGTTTCGACCCTTGTCTTAAACTTGGAGTGGTGAAGGCAGCTTGAGCGACATACAATTTTAAAAGAGAAATCTTCGCGCCAAACAGGAACAATCATCTGATGTCAGAGGCGCTTCAGCTGTTCATCCGATCGCATTTGCATTCCATCCTATGTATGCTATCCTTCTGTATGTAGACCTACTTTTGAGTATCCTTACTCCTATTCACAATTTGTGTGTTTATATATATATACCAATTGTTTCATTGTTATTCAATTTGGCCTGAGCATCTTTGGTCTCTTGCGGATACGTACAAGTGTGTGTGTGTGTGCGCGCGCGTGGGCACACACACTTTTTTTTCTTTCCATTGCCAGTAGCCACATGCAGGATACACACAACACACACACACACACACACACACACACCACACACACACACACACACACACCCACACACACACACACACACACACACACACACACACACCCTAAGTGTGATGCACTGGGACCTGGAACCCACACACACAATCCTCAAATGTGATGCACTAGGACCGGAACACACACACACACACACAATTCCAAAGTGTTACACTGGGACCTGGAATGCCACACACAGCGATTGCGGGTCCCTAGTGTGTGCAATTGTCGGGGATAGTGAGTTGTTCAGAGCCAGTGAGTCACACTGCGGATGTGTTGCTCCAGTGTTTGGTGGGGGGGGTTGGGACTAGTGTCACACTGTGGCAGGGTGTGCGTTTGTGTAGCTGTGTTCCGCGTTGCCAGTGTTACACTGCGCGGATAGTTTGTGTTCTATATATGTTCCAGGTCCCAGTGTGTCACACTGTGTGGCAGGTGTGTGTGTGCGCGCGCATCTTCAGAACATGTCCCATGTGCCAGTGTCGCACTGCAGGATAGTTTGTATATATATGTGTGTGTCAATGTGTTCCAGGCACCAGTGTGTCATACTGTGGAATAGTGTGTTTCTCCAGTCCTAGTGTGTTTACCTACTTTGTGTTCCAGGTGCTATTGTGTCACACTGTGGGATTGTGTGCGTATTTGTGTGTGTCCAGGTCAGGTGTGCGCGTACACTATGGCCCAGTGTGTTCACAATGCGAGATAGCGTGTGTGGTGGGTATATATTTCTGTGCTCCAGGTACTACTTGGTGTGTGTGTTACAGGGTGCCAGTGTCACTGTGGAATAGTGTGTGTATATATATCTAAGTGCGCCAGGTCCCAGTGTGTAACACTGCGGGATAGTGTGTGTATCTATGTGCGCCAGGTCCCAGTGTCACAATGCGAGATAGCATGTGTGTGTATCTATGTGCGCGTGTGTGTGTGTGTTTCTATGTGCGCCAGGTCCCAGTGTGTAACACTGAGGTACAGTGTGTGTGTATGTATCTGTGTGTTCCAGATGCCAGTGCATCAACTAAAGACGGGATGTATACTTGAGTGTCGTGTAATTCCATGTTGTGTGTAGGGGTATGTGTGTGGTGATGTGGATGTGTGTGTTGGTCGTGTGGTGATGTAGTGTGGAGTGGTTCTGGTGCCAGTTCACCTGCGGGGATGTGTGTGTGTATCTATGTGCTCAATGTCCCAGTGTGTAGCACTGCGGGGGGATTTGTATGGGTTGTTAGTCCAGTGTTGTGTGAACTGATCAAGATGTGTGTGGGGGTGGTATCTGACTATGTATGGTTCCAGGGTCCACCAGACAGAGCATTGCACGGCGTCTCACACAGCGCATCTACGAGAGCATCAATTACGCACATAGAGGATTTGCATTGCGCACCACCTTAAAGCATGCAACGCCCCACATCGAGCTCCGCACGGCCACAATTACAGAGCACGCACGGCGCACACATTACAGAGACGCCACGGCGCACACAGTTCAATACAGCACGGCGACATACAAACATGCTACGCGCACACATCGACAGCGGTCCACACATTACAGAGCATGCACGGCGCACACATTACAGAGCACGCACGGCGCACACATTACAGAGGATTGCATTGCGCACAACATTAAAGCAGCTGCGAACATTGCATGCATCACGCATCGAGCTGCCGCGCAAAACTGACAGGCATGCACGCGCGCACACATTACGAACATTGCACGGGCCACCATTACGAACATGCACGGCGCACACATTACAGAACATGCCGGCGCACACATTGACAGAACTATGCCACGCCGCGCCAACATTACAGAGGCTTGCACGGCACACACTGCAAGCGAACATCAGGCATGCCGCGACACTACAGAGCACTGCACGGCGCACCCACACATACAGAGCACGCACGCCACTACATTACAGAGCACGCACGGCGCACACATTACAACATTGCCGCACCAGACAAGCAGCGCACACATTAACAGCGAACGGCGAAATAGCAAGACGGCGCACACATTACAGCGCACGGCGCACCCTTACAGAGGCATCGCACACATTACAGCCGAAGACGGGCGCACACATTACAGGGCCCACGGCGCAACATTACGAGCACGCACGGGCAACATTAACAGAGACGGCCACGGACATGTAACTCATTACACGAGCACGAACGCGCACACATTACAGAACGCTCACGGCGCACACATTTACAGACAGCACGCGCACCCATACGAGACCGCACGCACACCCCGCCACATTACAGAGATGCCACGGCGCAAATACATTTTTATTTTTCAGAGATGCACGGCGCCACACATTACAGAGCCCGCACGCGCCACATTACAACAGACACTCACGGCGCACCACATTACAGACAGACGCACGGCGATACAGTTACAGAGGACGCACGGCGCACTACTACAGAGACGCCGGCGCACACATTAGCGCACGGCGCACACATTACAGAGAGCACGGCTGCACACATTACAGCAGGTGCACGGCGCATACATTACAGAGCACGCACGGCTCACACATTACAGAACATGCACGGCGCACACATTACAGAGCATGCACGGCGCACACATTACAGAGCATGCACGGCGCACACATTACAGAGCATGCACGGCGCACATTACACACCGAGCTGTATGTTCCTGATCCACACAGACTGCTTGGTTTCCTTTAGGATCTTCTCGAAGTAGACTCCGGCGAAGCCGCTGGAGAAGCAGGCGATGAGGACGGCCGTGAGCCCCACGAAGCCGGAGCCAACGGACACCTCTTTGGAAGAAGGTTTGGGGGAATCCGTGGGCCACTGCAGAGAAAAACCAGAGACAACATGTCAGTGCGAGAAAGGCGAGACGCCGCGTTAGGGCACACTGCAGATAGAAAAAAAGGCGGGACGCAGCGTTACTGCACACTGCAGCGAGAGATGCAGTGTTACTGCGCACTTCAGAGACGCAGCATTACTGCGCACTGCAGAGAGACGCAGCGTTACTGCACACTGCAGAGAGAGACGCAGCGTTACTGCGCACCGCAGAGACGCAGCGTTACTGCGCACTGCAGAGAGACGCAGCATTACTGCGCACTGCAGAGACGCGTTACTGCGCACTTCAGAGATAGTATTCCGTGATTATATGCCCAGACAGCTTTTCTCTGCAGTAGAACGAGGGGTTTATGGTGTAACTAGAATTAACATGTTTGTTACTTCAGCAACGCTTCTTAAAGCGACCTTCCCAAACATCATGGCAGCAGACATTACCACAATCCCGTTTATCCACTTCCAACACTTGGTGTCCCTCCAAGAGTTCCAGATTGGCAATGATCACGCGTGCCCCGGGTGTGACCAGCCGCAAAACCTGTTCCTTCTTTCCAGCCTCCCAGCCAAAGCACACAGGGAAACGGCAGCACCCAAAGGGTTACCAGGACATTCACCCCCAACATGAGCTGGAGCACCGCACACATGGGATTCACCTGAACCAGAGCCACACCGCCCATCAGGATCACCAAGGAGAGCCACTGGTAGCGGTTCAGCTTCCTCTGGAGCATGGACACGGAGAACAGGGCCGTGGTCAGAATCTTCAGCTGATACGTGACCTGCAAAACAAAAAAAGGGGGGGTCAAGGACAAAACCCCCCACTTCAATTGTAGGTCATGATTCAGTAAAATGGACCCAACACACGAGCGTTCAGATCCAGGGCCGGCTCTCATCAACGACCAATACCAGGACCGACCCAGAAATATTACCCTTTAATTAGGAGCTAATCAAAACTCCGACGGCTTGAGCACATCCACGTAGGACGCACATCAGTTTGGAAATCTCACTGTAAAGATTACTGCTCATCCCGTCAGTTTGAGATCATATTATTATTGTGTCGCTTACACCCAGGATACATCTGGAGAGCGTGCAACACCTCCCGGGGGAAGGAGGGGTTCCCCAGTGAGATCATTGGGAAACCTTAGAAGTCTCATCTTCAGAGGTGGCTGGTCAAATTATTTAGGTGCTGCAACAAGCACTTTTATATAAAACACAGCACATGGGACACGAGTGTCTGAACATCCTCGGGGTGGAAATCTAGGTTACGTTGGTGTAACGGTAGGGGGTAGCTGGCCTTCATAATAAAAGGTGAAGCCTGGCTGGTTGCCCCTAAAAAACGTGTGTCAAGAGCTGAGAGCGTCAGCTCTTGGGTCTAATGTTGTACCTTGTTATGTTTCCCTGTAACTCTCTTTGCATTATATTGTCTCCTACAGCGTTAGAAGCTAGGGATGCCATGTGTGGTTGGGGTCCCTGTTAGGAAATAGCTGCGGGGACTTTGGGAACAGAAGGTTAAGGAGGATCTTTGGGGGCAAACTGGGTTAAACCGTGTGTAAAATGTTAGTCAACAATTCTACCGGTGGTCCTGTAAAAGTATCCGCAAATCATGCCTGTTTCGCGGATCCACGGCTGTAGATAAAGGCGTTGGACAACCTGGGTAGAATCCCCCTGTGTAACTGCAACTGCCAGTCAGCAAGTTCTTAGAACTGGGTCTAAAAGTGTGTATGCAAGGACCAGTTTTTAGAGCCCCAGTTTGCAGAACCACGTGTTACGTCCCAACTTTAGAGTGCAACCTCTAGGAATCAAGGTTTACTTCTACTGTGTGGGGTCTAGAGGCTTGTGTGTCACGGTAGACCAGGTCTTATCTACACATTAATACCGGGATTCTGGACTGAGCACACAAGAGGAGTAAAATAAATTGTAATTTATTTATTTTCAGACAAACACACATCTTGCACAATTACACTTAATAAAACACTTACTGGGTACAGGGAACGAAATCAAATGTCCTTGGGACGAAACAAAGTCTCTGGGCACCCCTGCAAGTGGGTGCGCAAATTGATCCGTGTAGCAGTTCCTGACTAGGGGCACAAGTTGCCACCCCTATATCTCCGCCAAAAGGAAAAAGTTTGTTCAGATCTTAGAGTTCGTTCGGGAACCCTTAGCTCTACCGAATTCCAGAAGAGGGGCACGATCCTTGGTTACGATATAATTAACCCCTCACACTCCGGAACCGCTGAAACTTGGTGAATCCGATGAAATCTTCAGATGGAACTGACTGGGACTGGGCTGCAGGCATTCTTATAGGGTTATGGGCCCTATACCTAACATCTCTACCCAATCCTCTCGTGGGAATAATTTCCCCCACCTATCCTCGACTTGCCAATACTTTACAAAAAGGGCAGAAGTTGCTTCCCAGTTTGCACGGGGCATTTGCGAACCTCACACCTGAGCTCCTTAGCATACCGGTTCAAACCTCTTACCTGGCGACAGTAAGTCTGGGGTTTGGCTACCAAGTGTGAAGTGCCCATACTTCGCACTAGTATCTGGTACTTACAATATCCCGGCCATCCTAACACCTAGGATCTCTGAGGCTTTTCAACTCTGGGACTTCCCATAGACACTGAGGCACCAACTCTGCAGGGTGCCTTGGAAGTACAGCAATGAGAAATCCTTCAGCTCATTTACCCGTGACATATTTACATGTTAAAGGGTTTATTCCCGGGCTTACAGAAAAAGTTTCCTGTCTTTACATTTAAAAACACCAGTACAATACAGTTTATTTATAAAAGTATGTTCTGCTTATGCAACTATTATAAACCTTATGTGTATGGTTTCTTTTTACCTAGCTGCACTCCAAAAATTAGATTGCTAGCTCACTCCTAGCGCAAGTTAGCTACTTAATTGGACGGGCTGTGATGTGGTCTGTGGTTGAACCCAGTTCCCACGCCAATATATTCAAGTTAAGGGGCTAGCAAGACCGGTGGATACATTTTGACAGAAAAGCACTTCAGTTAAACTGCAAACCACTTATCCAATTGACCTTGCGGTGTAGGGGTCTAGGGCTTAGAAAGTGAACCCTATACTTCAAAGTGGCCACCCATACATGGACACGCGTCTTCAATCAGCGCTTGGTTTAGCGCTCGCAGCTCCCCCTTGTGTCGCAAATACAATTGGCACATTTTACATACATTTCTATCACTGCAGCTATGAACTGAGCTGCTAAATGGGGACAATAAAGATGGTGTAGGGGAAAACATGTCGGTGTAGTGAACACACAGTTAACCCCTTCTGTCCCAACGCGATTTAGGGTTAACCAGCCGGGTATAATGCCATTGTTATTGGCCTGATTAACTCCCTATCACCACAGTGTCCTAGACCAGGTTTTAGAGCCCCAGTGTGCACAGAGCCAAGCTTTAAGTCCAAAGGGTAGAGCGCAAGCTCTAGGGTCCAGTTTTAGTTGGGGGGTGGAAGTGGGAAGGTGCCAGGGCCTCTGGCAGGGCAGAGGACACGATTGGATGATGGTCTCCAAATGGGCAGTCCCTTTGTAGTGCCAGACTTTGAGGCACCGTCCGAGCAGGTGATTTGGGGCTGGCCAGAGGGAGCCATTGCAGAGAATAAGTCCTGCAGCGTTATTCCCATAGGCAGCTTTCAAATCTGCCGCTTCCCAGGCACTCTGTCCTTGGCACTGAAGCCCTCCCCATGTTACAGATAGGGTTTGCTTCCTATGCAAGGAGACCGGCGAGTGCAGGGAGAGAGGCGTGCAGACAGAGAGAGAGAGAGGCAATGTCAGCCTTGTGTGGAGCATTGCAGGTAGCGGTCCGGTGAGGCGCTGGCGGGAGTTTTAAAAGTGCCATGCAGGAAATAGCAAAGCACTCGGTGAAGCTCCGCCACACTGCGGACCCTGCCTGTGGTCACGGTTGAGCGCAGAAGACGGGGACAATGTCTAGGAACGCAGCCAGGTACTCCAGACCCCTTATGCTTGCTCCAGGCTACTCCAGTGACGCGAGTGGCGGGGGCTCTGCAGAGAATTGCCAGAGCAGCCCGGCCAAGCACAGGAGGAGCGCCAGGAGTGAGTCTTGCGGCCAAATTCCCAAAACCAAATCCGGCGTGTTGCAGAGGGCTGGAACTAGTGGGTGCGGGTAAGCCTTTGCTGAAGCAGGCGCCCTGCACCTAGGTAGTGTCTCCACCCAGACCCCAAGTGTGGTGTGTATTTTACCTGTGTATTGTACATTTGCTGTATTTTTGCGTGCTTACACGAATAAACCCCATTTTATTCAATGACTCGGTCCTTGCTAGTGTAAAGATCCCAGAAGGTTAAAAAAAAGGTGTTAAAAGTTTCTGGTCTCCCGCGACAGTTGGCATGTAGATTGTAAGCTCTGCAGGACAGGGCCTCCCTTTGCCTTGTTATTTACCTGTGGTGCTTATTTCCACGGTTTGTGCTTTATTTCCCTTGTATAGTCATCTTGTGTTTGCTGAACATTTGCTCATTAGATGGGTGCAAATAAATGCCCCACCTTTCAATATATATCAAATAGTCCCCGGTCCGGTTCTTTTCTCCATTTATTCAGAGACAATAGAAAACACCTGTCACAGCGTCAGGTCAGCCAGTTGCATCATTCAGGCGCATAGAATGTAGTGATAGAGTGGGGAATCTGCAGCTCTGTTCTTAGCTTGGTGTTAAATGCTTCTGAATTCTATAAATCCAAATGCAATCTTTATACATTTGTCTTAGCCAAAACATAGCAATCACCAGTTTTTCTCAGTGTCGGACCAAAATGTTCTTAGTCAATTAATGACAGAACACCGTTTTTCTATTTAGCAATATTTAATCTGATCTAGAAGACCTTCTTTGTTCTGTCACTAATTAACCACCCTTAATCCTATGCTCTTTATCTTTTAAGACCTCTCTATTGTATTGTCTTTCTAAGTATTTAACTAACCTTTGATTCCAAACTCAAAACCATATACTATGCAACTCAGCAGACATTAAACATACCAAGTTTCTAAATCGCATAAAACATGTCTACTTCTGCCTGTCTTCAGACTGATTTAGCTTATTTTCCCATATAATTTCTAACTTATTTTAAGTATTAAGTAATTAACTAGTTACATGCTGAATATATCTGTATATAGAGAATATAGCATAATTAATATTTAGGCTTGAAATCCTCTTCATGTGCGTGTCGCCCACAGATGTACTTGGCGCTTTACAGTACTGAGGCCATACAGTACAGGGAATTGTAATACAATAAGTGCGACAAATAAGATCAAACAATAGGGAAAGAAATCCCTGCCCCGGAGAGCTTACAATCTAAGTGGTATGTTGGGAGAGTTACAGAGACAGCAGGTGAGGGAATAAGTGCCGTAGATGGCAGCGATTGATCACAATGGTTGGTAAAAGCGAATGTGGGTGTGGGACAGTAGCCATAAGCCCAGGCTATTGGGATGCTTAATTTAAGAGGAGAGTATTAAGGTTTGACTTGGTGGTGGGGAGAGAAGGTGTATACTCGGCGTATACGGAGAGTGAGGAAGTGCCAAAGGTAAGTGATAGTGAGGGAAAAGATTTAATGCGAGAGAGCAGTAAAGGTGAAAGGGCTGGAGAGGAGACAGTTATGGGTAGAGCGCAGGAGACGAGCAGGGACAGAGCGAGAGATCAGCGCGGATATGTAGGGAGGAGCAGATGAGGGGAGAACCTTAAAGGTAAGGAGGAGAACTTTGTGGGCAGATATGTCCCCTCCTGCCTGGGAGCCTCTCTGTACCTGATAAGTCGCTGCATCGAGGTTCGACAGCGCTACGTAGAGCAGATTATTTTGCAGCGTGTAAATCCCGGAGGGAATCGCGAGCTTCAGGGTCTCCATCGGCTTGTTGATTATTTCGTCGTGTAGAACCCGGTTCAGGGCGCGGAAGCTACAACCTGCGAGACAAAAACGGTCAAAGGGACATCAGAAACCCAGGGGGGGAGGTGGAGGGGAGAAAGAGGGAGGCTCTCACACAGCCGAGGCAGGTTACTGATGTATCGAGCTTAAGAATTAACGAGGCAGACACAGTCCCCAGCAACCTGAACTTCTGCTTCTTCGGTCGCGGTGCAGGGAAGTGTCTGTCTGGTTACATCTGTATCCCAGATACTTCACACCGTCATTATGAACGATTATCCGCCCTGACGAGATCACCTTTTCTGTCCTAGTTCGGACAGGGACTTGCCCAAGATAAGGAGCACCAGAGTTCTCTCTAACTAAACTTAAGGTTTGTTCCAGGTCGTTGAAAAACACAATGACACAAACGTCTGATGTCAGGGTCTGCAAACCAAGAGAAGCCTCATTAACGGGTAATATTACCCATTCACTGCCAGGTGGGGCAAACAACGCATTGGCTTTACATTGCTTTGCACAGCCCTAGGCTACTGGGGCCCATCCCTGTACCAACTACTACTGCCGCCCTTTTATATCCAGCTGGGTGTAAAAGTGCATGCGAGACGCTTCCACTTACAGGCAAGAAATATTCCATGCACCGTGAACTTTCTGCCACGGGAAGGTCCCCTAAATAACTCAGACCGATTCCCAAAAATTTTCCTTGACCCACAAGTTATTCTACCTAAAATATTGACATTGAATTAAGTTAGCGGAACACAATCAGGAATGTCAATGTGGAACGGTCTCCGCATGAGTGAACGACCTAAACAACTTCATTGTTAAAAAATGGCATCTATAAATCGGTCCTGTTTGCCATATAATTTACAGAGATTTGTATTGATTAAAAGTGCGTAAGCTACGTGCCGACGTTTCCTCCACTTACTGTGGTCCTTGTATACCAGCAGGACGCACGCCACAATCTTCAGCACCTCCGCCGCCACCACGGCTGTGGACGACAGATACCGTGGCCCCTCCTCCTTCAGCGTCCGGGAGTAACGCATGGTCAGCACCAAGCTGGTGGTCTGGAACACCAGGATGCCCAGCGAGATGTACTTGAGGTGGGACGCCATGCTGACCTCGGGCTCCCTCTGCAGGAGGGAAACAGGAGGGAGAGGAGAGAATTAGCGCTGACATCTGAAAAAAATACATGTACATATCCCCCCAAAAGTAAAAAAACAGGGTGATGAATATTTTCATATAAATTTAAAGCAGCAATACTCCGTTGATTTTTAAAAAAAAAATCCCTATGTTCGCCTCTACCACCCCCACTGGGAAGCTATTCCATGAACCCGCCTCCATTTCTGTAAAGTAGTAATTCCCGCCACCGAGTGTGACCTCCGTGATCCAGCACTCCCGTCTCCGAAATATCGCACGTTAAAAAGCAGCAACACAGGTTTTACTTTACTCGGGGGGTGTCCAGAGTTGAACCGCATTCAATTCAGCTTCAGGGACCCCCTGCTTCCTGAGATACTTACCTCTGTAGGGCACGCCGGTATCCATGGAGTGTAAATGTCCCGGTCACACAGGAAATAGAAAGCCTGCCCGGGTGACTTCACGGCTTCCAATGGGGCCACACGGCGTGGGGCGTTTAAATGCCATTAAGTTAGGGATACCGTTTGACTACAGAGGTACCGGCGCCCCCTACGGAGGTCTGTATCTCTGGCAACTGGGGGTCCCCGGAGCTGAAATTAACGCGGTTCAGCTCTGCAGACCCCCTGCTTCAAGTCTATAATAATAAATTGATGATTTTAAAGCGAAGCCCGTATTTGCTGCTTAATGTGTGATATTTCAGAGATGGGAGTGCTGGATCACAGAGGTCACGCTCAGTAGCTGGTGGCTGAGAATGACTACTTTACAGAAATGGCGGTGGGTTCACGGAAACGCCTCCCAGTGGGGTGGTAAATGCAAACACAGTAAGAATTAGAAAATTATGGGGGTAGACAAAAGAATAATCTTATAGTATGACAAAGCCAAGGATCAAATAGGACTGACGGGAGTTTGGGCTTCTGGGTTTCTACAGGTCTTACTCTGTGCACGTTTAAAAGATTTCCTCCCCATGTCGCACAATACAATGCCCGTTTAAATCTTGCCCATTTTACTCCTTAAGGGTCCAAAACCTACAATTATCCGGCTGGTAAGCCCTCTCAATTAGTGACATTGGTAAGCCTCCGAACCGTATCCGAGCGGATTAAAAAAGGAGCCATCTTTTTCTGACCAGACCCATTGGAGTCTGCCAGGCAACTGCCTGGTAGACTGGGAGCAAGAAAAAAACAGTAGCCGTTGCCATGTGGACACTGTACTGCAGGCTTTGGGCCTTTTGAAAGAAGAATTCAACCACACGTTAAGGTGGGTAACAAAAGTCTTCGGTGAAGGGGAGCGCGGCTACACATAAGAGATAAAAACACACTAATAGTGTAATATGTAGAGGCTGGGAGGATGAACTCACACTAAATGTATATGTTAGAGGCTGGGAGGATGAACTCACATAAATAGTGTAATATGTAAGGCTTGGGAGGATGAACTCACACTAATAGGGTAATATGTAGAGGTCTGGGAGGATGAATCACACTAATTGGTAATATGTAGAGGCTGGGAGGATGAACTCACACTAATAGTGTAATTGTAGAGGAGGCTGGGAGGATGAACTCCACACTAGTGTAATATGTAGAGGCTGGGAGGATGAACTCCACTAATAGTGTAATTGTAGAGGCTGGAGGATGAACTCACACTAATAGTGTAATATGTGAGGCGGGAGGATGAACTCCCACTAATAGTTTAATATGTAGAGGCTGGGAGATGAACTCACACTAATAGTGTAATATGTAGAGGCTGGGAGGATGAACTCACACTAATAGTGTAATATGTAAAATGTAGAGGCTGGGAGGATGAACTCCCACTAATAGTGTATATGTAGAGGCTGGGAAGGAGGTGAACTCACACTATAGTGTTATGTTATAGTCTGGAGAGAATTCACACTAATAGTGTAATATGTAGAGGCTGGGAGGATGAACTCACACTAATAGTGTAATATGTAGAGGCTGGGAGGATGAACTCACACGAATAGTGTACATGTAGAGGTATAGGTGGAGGATGAACTCCCACTATGTGTAATATGTAGAGGCTGGGAGGATGAACTCCCACTAATAGTGGTAATTGTAGAGGCTGGAGGATGAACTCACACTAATAGTGTAATATGTGAGGCTGGGAGGATTGAACTCCCACTAATAGTGTAATATGTAGAGGCTGGGAGGATGAACTCACACTAATAGTGTAATATGTAGAGGTGGGAGGATGAACTCCCACTAATAGTGTAATATGTAGAGGCTGGGAGGATGAACTCCCACTAATAGTGTAATATGTAGAGGCTGGGAGGATGAACTCACACTAATAGTGTATGTAAGCTGGAGAGAATTCACACTAATAGTGTAATATGTGAGGCTGGGAGGATGAACCTCACACTAATAGTGTAATATTTAGAGGGCTGGGAGGATGACCACCAAATAGTTGTAATATGTAGAGGCTGGGAGGATGACTCACACTAATAGTGTATATGTAGAGGCTGGTATGAACTCACACTAATAGTGTAATATGTAGAGGCTGGGAGGATGAACTCACACTAATAGTGTAATATGTAGAGGCTGGGAGGATGAACTCACACTAATAGTGTAATATGTAGAGGCTGGGAGGATGAACTCACACTAATAGTGTAATATGAGAGGCTGGGAGGATGAATTCACACTAAATGTGTAAATGTAGAGGCTGGGGGAGATGAACTCACAACTATAGTGTAATATGTAGAGGCTGGGAGGATGAACTCACACAATAGTGTAATTGTAGAGGTGGGAGGATGAAATACCACCTAATAGTGTAATATGTAGAGGCTGGGAGGATGAACTCACACTATAGTGTAATATGTAGAGGCTGGGAGGATGAACCACACTAATAGGGTGTAATGTAGAGGCGGGGAGGAGAACTCACTAACTAGGGTAATAATGTAGAGGCTGGGAGGATTGGAACTCACACTAATAGGGTAATATTGTAGAGGACTGGGAGGATGAAATCACACTAATAGCGCTGTAATATGTAGAGGCTTGGAGGATGGTAATCACACTAATAGTGTAATATGTAGAGGCTGGGAGGATGAACTCACACTAATAGTGTAATATGTAGAGGCTGGGATATGTACATTAGAAAAGGGAACTGGGCCCTCACACTTCCCATTGCAAGCGTATCAGAGACACTCCCTCTCTCTGATTGGAGCTAGGAGTTCCTCTGGGGACTTTTAAAGATGGATACACAATGGATGCATCAGGTGGCACCAAAACTAATGTAATGATCCTCAGGAGAATGAGACAAACAAGCCTTGACGTAGTTTGTTTGGTACAGATTTATGAACAACAAAAACATTACAATGTGCACGCACATCAGGCACAGCAGCGTGCGCAATGTACAGAGCGAGGGGACAGGAAACGCTCCACGTTGGCGCTGTGATCAGGGTTCTCTCTCCGGTTGCAAGAACTGTCCGGTCTGTAGCACAGGGTTGATACGGAGGTTTCCCGTCCGATCGCCGGACTTCTGGTTCTGTCGCGCTGTCCTTTCTTGCGAGCTCCCCCAGGGCCGCCTCACGTAACCGGAAGTCCAGGGATCAGAAGGGAAACCACCGTATCAATGTTTTTAATACTGCAGCTTCTTGCCGGACTAAATTCATGCACGCACGCTACCACGCAGTCCGAGGACCAGTCAAGCAAGGGGCCAGGATAAGGCAGAGATGTGGGCAGTTAAGACAAAAAAAAAAAAAAATGTAATAAATAAAAAACACCCCTCACATATTCCAGGTTCAACCGTTTGCAATGTTTCCCAGGATGAACTTTGAAATGTTCTTCTAAAAAATATTTATATTATAATATTTTCATTTTAGCCACATGGGACTGGCTTTAGAAGTTGAAAAACTGACGGTCCTATTAATTCAACTACGAGTGTTTTGGAGGGATAAGCGAACCTACATATCTTGCAAGCCACACATCTGTAAAAACCTTTTGTTGTTTTTAATGTTGATGTTACTGTATTTACTTTTGATGAGAAAAGACTAGGGGAGAGATGATTGGCTAGAGTCTTGGGGCGTGTTGACTCTCATTGGCTGAGAGCACCGATACGTCATTGCTGAGGGAAGGAATTGTGGGTATTTAAACTAAGTGATTTGTTTTGTGTACTATACTCTTTGACAAAGGCCCTTGCGGCTGAAACACGTCAGAGTGCTTGCTGTGCTGCTGTTTTTTATGTGCCAATAAACTTTTGTACCCAGTACCCTGCAATCTTCACTCCCACGTTTTTTCAAAGGCAGTTGTACCGCCATCCACGACTTCCTACACGTCTCAGACACACTGCTTCCCCTGCAGGCTGGAATTCTGGGTAATAACATGCAAATGAGCGCAGTGTCACCTTCATGTACATTAGAGAATGGAGCACCTACGGCCGCATTACACAGCTTTTCAGTGCAGCCTGGGTTAAAGAAGTGCAGAGCCAGTAACCTACTCACAGACAGCACTTTCTACCTTTAGGGTTCCATCATTATTATTCTGATTATACTGGTTTTGCAACGTGAAGCTGGGATAGGTTTCAACCGCACCGTATATAGGTTATGGTGGGTAAAAAAGTGACACAAACGTGTCACTGAAAAGCAAATAAAAAGATGAAATACCGGGCGGGATTCTCTGCACGGGGAGGATTTGTGTCACTTTGTTTTTTTTACCCATAAGTTATTTAATGTGGGGTATAATAAAATATAGTAATTCACACAAATTGATGCACCCCCGCACCTTTCAGTAAGGTGCGACACTGCATCTCCTGGGGACAATCTCTCCGGGCACGAACAAAGATTTTATCCAACTCTGGGTCAGAGGTTTTCCAATACAAAGATAGATATAGTGATATTCAGCTTGGGGTGATGACACAGCTACATAATTGAAGGCAGGGTTCTCAACTGCAGTCCTCAAGGTCCCCCCCACCCTTCAAAGACTGAACCACATGTGCTGAAGCAGGGGCTGATTGAGCTACCTATGCTGAAGCAGGCCTATCCTTAAACCTGTCCTGTTCGGGGTGTTCTTGAGGACTGGGGTGGAGAACCCCTGAGTTAAGGAAAGATGTGGTATACAAGGAGAGGCAGGTTACTATAACCGGGCGCCGTCTCTCTGATACACAAATTGTGTCATTGTTATAATGTGTCATTTTCAGGTCTTTATGTACATAGTGACATCCATGTACATAGCGTGTCGCAGCACTAACACACGGAACATAACACACTGGGAATAAGCGTGTCCTGCATAAAAGTAACACTAGGAAAAGGAGTCCCTGCCCCGAAGAGCTTACAATCTAAGAGATTCATTGCATCAGATTGCGTTCCAGCCGGCTCTGTTACTGGCAAAGAGTCGGTACACCAATCCCATCCCAAGCGCCTGACCTGTCCCAGGAGAACGGGGTGGGGGCTTGGTGCCAACCCTACAATTATTAGGGTATCAGTCATACGATCACATACCTCCTGCCGGATCTGAAAGCCATTGCTAAAAGCGCCCTGGGAATAAACTCTCTGCTGACATTGCATTGTTCAGCCGGAAAATTATTCTAACAATAGTTTTAGGTCGGGGGAAAAAAATAAAAAAGATTCCACCGTCCACCCGGGCGAGACGCTCTTATTGTAAATGTGTTTGCAGTGATCCGGTGTTTGGGGATTTATGGTTAGGGGATACATTATCTGCGGCAGCCAAGAGATATGGCGATGACAAATGTCGCAGCTATATAACCGCGTCTAATTGTCCTAATTGACGCGTCAACATCGCCCCTTTATCTGCCATCACAGCCCCTGCCGTACACCCCACACGAGTCCGCCTGCTGCGGGTGGAATCTCCCGTATTGTCACGGACAGAACCTGCGCAGCTCCCGGTAACTTCCCTGCGCGGACAGAACCTGCGCAGCTCCCTGTAACTTCCCTGCACGGACAGAACCTGCGCAGCTCCCTGTAACTTCCCTGCACGGACAGAACCTGCGCAGCTCCCTGTAACTTCCCTGCGCGGACAGAACCTGCGCAGCTCCCTGTAACTTCCCTGCACGGACAGAACCTGCGCAGCTCCCTGTAACTTCCCTGCGCGGACAGAACCTGCGCAGCTCCCTGTAACTTCCCTGCGCGGACAGAACCTGCGCAGCTCCCGGTAACTTCCCTGCGCGGACAGAACCTGCACAGCTCCCTGTAACTTCCCTGCACGGACAGAACCTGCGCAGCTCCCTGTAACTTCCCTGCGCGGACAGAACCTGCGCAGCTCCCTGTAACTTCCCTGCGCGGACAGAACCTGCGCAGCTCCCTGTAACTTCCCTGCACGGACAGAACCTGCGCAGCTCCCGGTAACTTCCCTGCACGGACCCTGGGCACAGCTGTAAGAGTAATAGTGCTCTCTCTCAGGCGCTATTATTGGTATTATAATCAATAGTATAAGAGAACAAAGCAAATCCTTTCCACAACACCCACCTCGAGGCTACAAGGATCAGAATAAAGTCAGGCGGGACCATGTAACAGTGAGGTGTGAGACACACACACACACACACACACACGCACACACACACACACTGAACACTCTTCAGTGGCCTCCCTTGCAATTCGGGATCCTGTTACTGCCTCTCCCACGACCAGCTGTGCTGGGAGGCTGTCCCATGGATAAACCACCAGAGAGGCTACCCCTTCCCACCTTCTAATTCGGGATATTACCGCTTTATACATACAGTCGGAGGGGTCTCGGGCTCTGCTTCTGCGCGTTCTTCAGTGTTTGACATGTCGCCCCTTCACGTCCAAGCGACACCCAAAATCCCATAGATTTGGTCCCTTAACCGAAGCCTGCCTCCTGGTAGATAAAGAATATTCTGAACGGTGAGGACTTCTTAACACTTGTGCGGGACGCACGAACCCCGGATGATGAGAGATCCTGGAGGCGGCTTGTGTCTCTTCCCGCGATCGAGGAAGTGAGACGAGATATTCGGCTACCGGCATCAAGAAGGGCAGAGGCCGTGCTAGGCTTCTAATCAGAACGATACAATGTGCTGGGAGGTTAATTGATGGTTCGGTCTGGAAGATATTGGGTATTGGAGTTCCTCACCCTGTATTAAAGTCATGTACGGTGTTCCAGGATGCTGAGAGACGTCATCTGTGTGTGTCTGGCACTGGAGTGGCTAGTGCAAACAGCAGCTCTTTATATACATACTAATGTCAAAAAGTCTTCCTCTCTGATCTCTGGGAGAGAACCCAATGGCAGGGTGAAATTTATAGATCAGCCACTCCCCACAAGCAGGGATCACCTCCTCCTGTGATTAACGACTTATCTGTGCTTGTGTGTGATATACTGTATATGAGGGCGGAGCAGCAGGTCTGTGCTGTCAGTGTAACCCCGCAGGGTTGGTGTAGAAATAATTTTAAAAATAAACTCAATCCTAATTTATGCTCGTGCATTTTACAATTGTTTCCAGTCGGATTTCTCTTTTTATACTTCTTAATTAAAACCTGCTAACAAAATACAGTAATAATCTCCCGTGTGAGCACATACACGTCCGACAGGTCTGCAACCCTGCCCTTCCCCATCATCTCAGCATACAATGCTTACACTGCAGCCAGGGATTCTGGGTAATGACATACAAAATGTGCACACAGTGTCATTTGGTAAAATTTTTCCCACCAATGACAAATCACCGTGAAACAAGACCGCGATTACAAAGTGACACTGCACATCTCTGCCCTGGAGAGGATTGGTGCTAGCCTGTGCATCTCCGACTGCTCCCGTACCAATCCCACCTCTGTGCATCTTCTCCGACTGCTCCCGTACCAATCCCACCTCTGTGCATCTTCTCCGACTG
>WSYH01009469.1:0-25879 GCA_036426205.1 Ascaphus truei | reverse complement strand
GAGGCTGTGGAGCGGCGCCTGACCGAACCACGATCCAGCACTCCTGTGAAAGGAACATCACCTACCGGGAGAGCAGATTGGCGGCTGTTAGGTTCAGTCTTCCTGACCAGACCTTAGAGCAGGCAACTTCTTACACACACACACATGTATACACACACGTATACACACACACACACACACATGTGTATACACACACGTGTATACACACACAAACATGTGTACACACACACAAATGTACACACACACACACACACACACACAAATGTACACACACACACACACACACACACACACACACATACAATGTATACACACAAACATGTATACACACACACAAACATGTATACACGTGTATACACACGTGTATACACACACACACGTATACACACACACAATATATACATACACACAATGTATACACACACGTGTATACACACACACACGTGTATACACACACACGTGTATACACACACACACGTGTATACACACACGTGTATACACACATGTGTATACACATACACACACACGTGTATACACACACACGTACACATACACACACACACACACATGTATACACACACACACATACAATGTATACACACAAACATGTATACACACACACACCCCAGCACCACCACATCAGCAAACCGGTATCCCATGCCCCCCCAGCACACTGGCATTCTCGGCTCCCCACCATTCCCAGCCCCCATCAACACCATCAGCACCCACACATCGCCACCTTTGCACCTCCCCCATCGGCACACCCACATCCGCACCCCCACATCAGCACCAAACCCTCCCAAATCAGCACACCAATACAATCACCATCAGTACAGCCACAGCAGCACTACCACCGCACATGGGCCGCGTGGACCACTCCCCACCCAAATGCCACACCCACACCACAAACATCCCGGGCAACGCCGGGGCTCTCAGCTAGTATATATATAAAAGGGGTCGAATGAAAGCACTCAAAAGTAATGTGAGAATAAAAAAATGTATTTTATTAGCAACACATTGTAGCAAAAGATTAAAACATACCAAAACACATACCAAGAAAAAACTGCTGATCAAAAAAATAAAATATACTCATAAATGAACCCAAAATATGTAACGGGTAACATAAGAGAATATAATGATGCAAATCCAGAGGAAAGAAAATTCCCCTAGAGATGCAATGAGGATCGGCCGTTCATCAATACAAAATAACTCAAACAAATGAAATACAACCAAAATCTACACAAAACCCAGATATAGCAGAGGACATAACAGAATTAAATAATACTGTAAATCAGCTACCTAAATGCTATACATCCAAAATGGAGACAGCTACTGCCTAGCAAACAGAATAAGCCACGGGAAAACATGTAGAAATCCAGGAGATGCATAAACTGAGCCCATCATGAATAAACAGTGTATAACAGAGTCAGCAGAAAATGCACGGGAGAGAGCATGAGAAAATAGCTCCCAGAGTGCCAAAGCTAGTTGTAACAAATATAAGCAGAGGCAGACAAATCATATAGTAGCCAGGAGGTTCCACGAGGCATAATACTGTCCTGATACTTGCTGTGTTACTGCACTAAGCATCTAGGGGAGGGGGGAGGTCCAAAAATGAAGGTAGTTGTAGAGCAATGCAGACCCCCGGCACCCCACTCCCAAAATAAGGCAGGCAGTAGTAATGTAAGCAGGACAGGGCAGCATCAACAGTCAGAGTCCAACTGGAGCAACAATCAACACGGAATGACAGCGGGCCACATGGAGGTGAGTGGGATGGAGGCTCCGACGGCCGTTTTGCCGTAAGGCTTCTTCCGGGAGTATAATTGTGTAGAGCCAATGAGCACTTTTTAAAGCGCTCCGTTTTCGCGCCAAAAACTCCCCCTCGTGCATCACCCAATCGGGATAGAGTTGTACATATGCATTATCTGTTGTTAGAGCACGAAAGAGACTGTGAGAGCTCTGACACTTAGAGACAAGCATCAATATTCTTAGCCTGAATGAGCAGTGATGTAACAGAAAAGGTCTCAAACATATAAACACACACACACACACACACACATATATATATATATATGTAGCGGTCATGTAAAATGGCTACAGTCATCTCTCCTGCTGACAGTAAGGCCTTGTAAGTTGTGGGCATGCCAGCAGTAAGTATGGAGGTTTGCCCTCACACCCTGGTGGGGTGCCCTGTGTATGGATGGGAGTGGTCACATGCTCTGACTCCATGGTTAGTGATGTCAGAGGTGTGTCAGCTTCCAGAGTGTACATAAGGCACAGCACTGTGTCTAAAAGTTAGTCCTGCCAGAGTTCTATCTGAGTCCTGAGTTCTGCAGGAGTTCTGAATAGTCTGTAAGAGTTATGTTATAGTAGCTGAATAGGAAGACTGTGTCCAGGGACCTGGCACAGGGTAAAGACATCCCGGCTGGGATAGGGAATCCCTATTAAAGGAGAATTACACCTTTCAAAGGGAAGCACTGAATTATGATGAGTGGCTAGAGAAACTACTGCGAGGGGCAGCTAGCCCACCTCAATCAATAAAGATGCTCTTAATCACAAACCCTCTCGTGTACATGTGTGGAGTGAATGTACAGAGAGGAGCACCACAGAGGAGTTCCTCGCCAGGACCATCCCCAAGTGACCGAAGGGACCCTGATGAGGTGGAGGCGCTGCACTGGAACTAGGTAGGACTCAGCACACTACCTCGGCTGCCTGTCTGGACGGGTCCTCCCCACACACCATCATGCAGGAGACTCAGGAGTCCTGTTGCCAACAGGTGCACCACCAGACACTATCACACTGTAATGGGGACCGGTTAGACCACAGGGGCCAATGTGAGATTGGGTGGGTCAGGCCGGGCCACAAATACCGTTACATATATATATATATATACACACACAGCAGGGCCGCGCTTTTCAGCGATCCGCCGATACGGCGGTGCCGAGAAGGGGGTCGCCACATATCACCTCCATTTCCGCGCATGCGCAGAACGGGCCGGCCCGGGGTCGCGCATGCGCGGAATGGAGGGGTTTTCCTCTGTCGCACATGCTCAGAATGGTGCATTGCCGATCTGCGCATGCGCACCTAACGCAAATCACCGGTTCCACTTTCCGTATGTGAAAGTACATATGTAACGCATGAATAGCAGAGTGTGGAGGCAATCAATTAGCCTCCCACCACTGAGTTATACTTCCTGTGTGATACACAATGCCAACACACTATCAGATATAGCTGACAAAAATAATAGGGTCTTCCTGACCTTAAGGAACGGGCCTGAGGAAGGGGTCAATACCCCGAAACGTTGCCCCCTATTTTCCCATTTTTCCTTCCCCCTTGTGGTGTTTCCTTGCCTTCCTTCCCCCTGTGTTGTTTTCCCCCCTGCACTTACAGAGTTTTGATCAGTTATCAGTTTGCTGCGCATGTGTATGACACTGTTCCAAAGATTTGTTCTTGTGCTTCTATAATTAAATAAATATTTATATTTTAGCATATTCCAAGTTTATTGACAATATTTGTATAGTCGGTGAGTGCTGGGACCCCCCCCCCCTCCTTTTTTTCCTTCATATTTTGGATGAATAATCCCTGTTCCCTTGAACACCCTGGATCCAGCTTTCAGTTCAATTTGAGTGCTCTCTGTCTCTAGTTTTGTTTACATGAAAAATATCATTGTTTTCCCTCTTGTAACAGGATTTAATCTACAATAAAATCTAATAACTTCAGCGTCGAAGATCTTTGGAGTGAAGCATGTCTGGCGAAAAGCATGCTGTTCCTGTAGAAGTGTAAAACAATATGTATGTACCTATCAATTATTACATGCCACAATACTCTTTATTTGCTCATTAGCCAATAATAACTTTATTTCATATTACACAGCACACAGTATTGTACAAATATTTTTTTACAGCCACAGTCCCTGCCCAGATGATCTTACAATCTATGTTTTTGGTGCCTGGGGCACACGGGGCTATTACGTGTATAGGAGAGGTGTGGGGGGTTGTGTGTATTGGGGAGGGTTATTGACGGAGGGTGTGTGGAAGAGAGGAGTGGAGTTGGGGGCGTGGGAGAGGAAGATATAGGTGGGGGCGTTGGAAAGAGATGGGGGAGAAAGATGTGGAGGTGTGTGGGTGTGGGAGAGAGATGGGTATAAGAGAGAGGTGAGGGCATGAGAGAGAGGTGAGGGTGTGGGAGAGGAAGATAGAGGTGGGGGCATGGAAGAGAGATGGGAAGAGGGAGAAAGACGTGGGGTTATGGGAGAGGTGGGGGCATAGGAGAGAGATGGGGGAGAAGGAGAAAGATGTGGGGTTGAGGGAGAGAGGTGGGGCGTGAGGGAGAGAGAGGAGGGCATGGGAGAGAGAGGGGCAGAGTAAGTTGGGGGCTTACTAAACTAAATTGCAATAAACATTGACTTACAGAAATGCTCGGCGATTAAAAACTCTGACTCGGCAGTTGCGACTTTCGTAACCAAAAGAGAGAACCTTTTCCAAGGTTCGTAACCTGAAGTGTGAAATTGGCAGCTGGCAGCTCATCCAATGAGTACCACATTAAGAACATTAAATATTCTCCTTATCAAATCACACCATAACCCCCTGCGGCCATTAGATATAGAATAAAATCACATTTCGTTTTTATTTGAGAAAAACACGATGCAAAAAGTCTACAAACAGAAGGATACCCAAGGGGGCCTCACTGGTAGTCACGATGAGACCGACGCGATCACTGGTGCGTAATTATTCGGGGTGACACCCTGGCAGCTAAGCACTCCACCTGCAGGAAAGAGACGCTGATACGTGTTGGGAATTTGACAAAAAAAAATTTTTACACCACACCTAAAGAAAAAATGAGTCATCAGGTGTAGTACACTGCGATGTTTATCTGCATTTCATTTCCTACATAGATTTTGAGTGTTCTTGAGTCAGTGGGACAGCGTGGAGGCCTTCGTCGGTGTTATTAGCTATTTGTCGGTCATTACACTTAAAGGAACAGTTCTGCCTGTTTGTTTTGTTCCTTAAACTTGAATCGGATGGAGGGAACTTACTTCAAGGAGAAAATCTAGAAATTATTATTTTTTCAGCACTTGTCATTAAGAGACTTGTGAAGTTTGAAAGACCTTGATATGCTATTGCAGGGGTGGACAACTCCAGTCATCAAGGACCACTAACAGATCAGGTTTTCAGGCTCACTGAGCCACCTGTGCTGAAGCAGGGATATTCTGAAAACCTGACCTGTTGTTGGAACTTGAGGATTGGAGTTTGCCACCCCTGTGCTATTGCATCTATCAATAACTCCCCTGTGTTTGTTTTTAAAGGGTACTGTATCACAACTAGTGGTGTAAAAAGGTAGTGCTACTATGTCTGATTTTTAAAACAGATCTACATTTATTAAGCTTTGGGGCCAAGCTCTTTGAACTTAAAAAAAAATAATCATAATAATTCTAGCAATATTTGTTAAAACAAAAAACAGGAACAGTCATTCTTTATTAAATATAATGTTGTCATTAAGAAGAAAGAGTAGTAAGATTGTAAATCGTAAATGTAGAGGTGAAATGAAAAAGTATTATCTACCATCACATGCCTACCAGCAATGGGACATGGGAAGTCATTCAAAATGAATATGTACGTATTGTAGTACCACAGTACTGATGTATAGGTGCTCACATCTCTCACCCTTCCATATAGTCCAAACAGACACACAAAAAAAAATAGAAGTGGGTAGTAGCACTCAATTGTCTTATTTATTTGAGGCATAAAAGCCTTAGAATTATAGTAATATACGTTGGATTAAAAAAAAAGAAAGAATATAAAGAATAATCCAAAAAAGTTATGATATTGAGACAAACTAGTCCCTCAGCAACCTCAGTACTTGGTACTGGATCCAAAACAAAAATAACTACTGAGGCAATGCAATAGGTTGAACTTGATGGACGTACATCTTTTTTCAACCTCATCTACTATGTAACTATGTAATAGGTTGCATCAAAAATGTAGTCCAAATAAAAAGTTCAATATACCGGGTGGGGGGGGGGAGGGGAGAGAGAGGGGGAGGAACCCCTGTCAGCTGGTGCCGTATAGGTAAGTATATGTAGTAAGTACTCTAGTAGGGTCTGGTGTTACAACCGGTATGGATGAATAATGCTAAACTAGAGGAAAATTAACCCGGTATGGTAGAGCACTCGGAAGATACTAAAATCTAACCTTTAAGTCTAATTATGATAAAATAAGGTGGTACATATAGTGGACAAAATACGAAGGTTAAAAATAAGTGATAAAATTAAATAATCACTGTAAGATTATGGCTACCTAATCATTGAAGTTTAGTCACCCGTTAGGACTAAATATCTCTCAGATGATTAGAAATAAGTTGCATTGATGCGTTAATTAAGATAATGACTATATGCCTGCGTTGTTTTATATCTCAACCAAGTGTTGTTTATACTTCAATATATTTCTTAGGCAAAAACATTATATAAATATTAAAATCCTCATGTAAATCAAAGCATATGTATAAAACGTATAATGTCTGGATTTTGATTTAACCTGAGTCTGCTTATTTCCGCTTGGAACATTACAGGTAAGTGGTTACTGACCGGTATATTAGTGTCCGAAATATCACCTCCCCTCCAGTATAGTACCTTGAGGGACTGCGGATCAGGTAAGATCCCAGGCGGGATTGCTGCTTTAGAAATTGTGAAGAGGGGGCATCCAGACACTGGTTAAGGGGTTCAGAATCATTCACATCTGGGTTTTTTTTGTTCGATTAGTGAGGTCAACACACACACACACACACACACAACTATGTAACAAGGACTAATGGTCGTAAGTATAAGTGTACTACAATAAATAAACTGTTATGTAAAAAAAAAAAAATGTCCCGGTTTTTCATTTTCAAAATCTGGTCACCCTAACCATAATGTATGTGTGTTGATGTATGTGTGTTGATGTATTGTATGGTTCCCTTCTGCAGGAACTGTAAATCTAAAAGTGAAATAGCGGCAATCCTGCTGACTTGGTTAAAGTAAAAAACCATACAGTGGATATCAAAGGGTAAAAAAAGACATTAAAAGCAACAGCACCAGATTTATCCAAGAAAAAAAACAATCTATTTTTCACACCACCTTTGCAGGGACATTGATACAAGACCTCCATTAGGCATTGGACATAGTGCAGGCGCGCGTCTGACGGAGCGCATGGAGTCACGCGTGCCTGTCAACTCGAGTAACCTGTGGACTCAGATGCGCTCGCAACCAGGAGGAGTGGTTGTGACGTCACCAGGCTGTCCGCCGTCATTGGCTCAACCACTCACGTGATGCGGCCGTCGCACAAAAAAACGAAATTATTTGTCCCTTCAAAATCCAGCTGCGCTATCGCGCTTCCTCACGCACTATGGCCGGCCAGATAGTGTTAGTGTATTTTGTTCACGCCGCGTGCGTCATTGCATGTACTATGGCTGCAGCCTAATTCTTTATCTTTGCTCTGATATTTTTTGAGTTGACTGAATCTGGGCAAATTGTACATAACATCTATCTAATAGGATACTATACTTGCTAATAAATAATGTCCCAACTAATGTAAGCACAGAGGGTGTCATCTCCTTTATGTATGTTTGTTTGAAGTATTAAAGCTGCAGTTCAGTCTTTTTTTTTTTTTTTTTTTAATTCAATAGTTACATGTGGGCAATCTCTAATTACCTAAAGAACTGTATAGATGCCAGTCAATTCGTTATCCATGTATTGATCAGCGAAATTTGGCAACACCTTTAGATATGGGATATGTTTTTCCTCTAGTTCTGTCACTCAGTGGAAGCTCATAAATATTCATGAGCACTCCTGCACTGACATGTGCAAGAGGGAGGGCAGGGCTGACAAAGAGGTGTGCCAGGGCTTGTGACAGGACATGAAGGGGCAGTGCCTTAGCAAATGGTTGTTAAAATAGAATACAAGAAAATTGGTCTTTCAAAGTTGTTTTTTTAAAACAGAAAATGCTAAAAGTATTTTTTCTTACTACAGAACTGATTTATTAAAAAAAACGCACATGCAGGATATTGACTGAACTGCAGCTTTAAAGTGAAGCACTACCTTTTTTCCACTTATTGATGCTTTGGTACAGGTAGGGAGCCGGTATTGCTGTTCAGGACGTGCGGACAGGCGCATGCGCGAGCTGCTGTTTGGGTGATGTGTTCTTACTCGCTAGTGTACTTAAAGTGTGTGTCCTTAAACCGGGGTATGCCAGTATTTAACTTATTCAACTTGTGATGAAAACCAAATAGTGTCATATTTCACAAGCAGTACGTTTATGAAAATAAATACTTATTGGGATCTATGGATTAATAAAAGTTACTGTAGGTGCTATTGTAAATAGTAAAGAAATACAAAGAAAAACATGAGCCACTGAACTCAATACAAATTCGTATACAGTATTATTATCTAATAGGATACAAATACAATAGGCCACTTTTATAATTCTTTATTGATAGATTTTTGCATATGTCATTAATATTTTAATGTGTGTAACCCGCTCCCCCCCCCCCTACGTGAGATTGGGGGGTGGTGGGGTACACTCCTGGTTACCTTAACTGGGTCTTGGTGCTATGACCTGTTGATAAACAGGAGGGCTGAGACTCTGCGGTGTTGTGGGGAGAGCCCAGGACAGGGACAGGGGTTGAGACAGGTTACCTGGATTGGATCTTCTCTGGTTGGTTGCAGCGCCTCCAGCCAGTAGGGATCCTCTGGGTCTACAGAGGAGGGACCCCCACGGACACTCCTCATTCACCAAAGACAGTGACTCCACACAGCAGTATCTCTTTCTTGTTGATCTTTATTCAGCAGAGCAGCATACAGCATGATACACAGCATTGTCTCTCTGCATGCCTAGGCCCTGCTCAGCATTCTCTGCCATCCTGCTCTTAGCAGGATAATTCCCCCCCCTCCTTTCCCAGGTGGGGGGAGGGGGGGGTAGGAGGGAGAGAAACTCTTCTCTGTACTTCTCTCTATCAGCTCTACTCAATAACTCCCTTCTAACTAACTGATCTCTCTAACTGATAACTTAATTTAGGAGGTGTGTCCCAATTTGGACATCTCAGGGGAGTGTCTAACTTTGAATCATTACATGACAAAGCTGGATACAGATTGGCCCACACACAGCAGTGGGTGTTCCAACCAATATCCACCCCTTTGATTGACATACCTCATGTTGCAAAGCCTGCCCTTGAATATGGCTACAAATTCAAAGCTGAATACACAAACAGGCTTTTTGAAGGAATTAACATTTCCACTGCCTGTTCTAACAGGACTGACAGAGGAAAAGCCCAGAACAAGAAGTAACTGCCGGAATGCCATGTTACATTCTCCCTCTGGTAAAACCCCAACCGTCCCAGCTTGGGACTACAGCAGGTATAACCTTACCTCGCTGTGCAACACTTGTAATTTCAACATAAGCTGAAATGCATCCCTGTACATTTCAGCTAACAGGACTGACATACCACTGCATATCACAGATACATGATACAACATGACACACAGGGAATAAACAGAACATTTACTACCTCTATAGTAGGAGAAAAGGCCTTAATAGATAATTGCATTAATAATAATGAGCTGGGTCAGGCTTCCTGACCAGTTTACCATTGTCATCAGGTACTTTCACAGAATAGCACCTGCATTTACCATATTCTGATATATACTCCTCCCTGTCTAGGTAGATATCTCGGCCTATCATCCATAATTTTAGAAGTTGTGGAGCTCTATCTAGATCCACATAAGCGGGATCTCTTGCATATGTCCCAAGATGGGCAATTATGGCCTCTTTCACCCACTCTAAGCGGTGAGTTTCTACAGTTCTCATAAATTTCTCAGGAAGATATGGAAACTCATATCCCATCTTCCTGAACCTGTGCACTATTACTCGCGCTTCACGGCTAAACTTTATTAGGCTCCTATCAGTGGCGGTGCCAGTTAGCACCCAGAACAGATGACCATCTCACATCGGGGTTCCTTCTGCCTCCTCTCTAACAGGAGACAGCACATTTTCAGAATTTTCTTAGCACATCCCCTCATCATCACAATCCCCCCACTGAACAACACCCTCCAAAAGTGACACAGGCATATTGGACAATAAATCATAGTGTTCATTTGGAGCCACAGGACTCACTAGTGTTAAAGTCCTGGGGGTCAGGGGTCGTATCTTGGGACTGGTGACTGACGGGGAAGGCAGGGCAGAAGGGGCAAATGACTCAGGGACTGGGGCCACCGGTGACAAGGGGGCCTTACCAAAATCTCGAGGGGGCTCATTCAGGGAACTCTCCCCAGGAGGAGCAATGGCACAGTCCTGGGTCAAGTTCAATTTGCCCCTCCCTTTGGCCTTTACGTAATGGGCTACAGCCAGCTCTTGGGCCTGACGAGCATCTCGGGCTTCCTTCCTCTCCCTGCATGTCAGGAGGAAAGGATCATTCGGAATGGTAGCACTCACCGGAGCGGCCTGGATATCTCTTGAGCTCACCCGGCCGGGTGACTCGCCGGCTTTCTCATCTCCCAGTGGTGGTGCAGCAACGGTAGCAGACTAGATGCAGTCATCAGGGGTGGTGCCGGCCGGCACTTGTCTCATCAGTGGACTCTGCATCAGCATATTGTCATAGTGGCGTTCCGCAGCTCGCATGTAGGAGAGAGCGTGAGCATGGGCCTCACACATCTCCTGCTGATGCCGCAGGTACAGCTCCGCAGCATTCTGGGCTTGATCCCAGCGGGGATCTGAAGATAGAACAAGCGACTCATCGCCATCAGCAGCAGCAAGTCTGGTCACAGCAACATCGGGTACGTGGGAGATATCGGCCGATACCTCTGGAGTGGCTAGAACAGCAGGCTCGAGGGAGGGTTCCTCCCGGTTGGAGCGGATTACCGGAGCGGCAGTAGAACGCACCTCACAGTATGGGCGTGAGGCGGTACCGCATGTCTCGGCCGCAGACCACTCAGCGCCGCTGGCACAGGCGCAGACGAGGACAGCTCTCGATTGAAGGCTTGTACCCAGGCAGTGGGTCCAAGCAGTGAGCCTTCCATCCGGCCGCCATGCAGGACGATGGGGAGGTCCATGCTGGACCTGGATGAGGGGTAAGTTGACACCACTTGTAGGTCTAGATAAAAGAGTTCATAGACCATTGCGATGTAATAGTGTGCACCAGTCGTCAGCAGATGCTTGAGCCAACTGGGACAACTTACGCACCAGGGTGTATAAAGTGGGAGGTCCCCCAATGCTCATTGCAAGGTCTGGTTCAGCGGGGCCATCTGTCCTAGCCCGCAGATAAGGTACACCACAAGCGGAGCAACTTCCCAGCAGATGAAGGGAGCCGTCTCGGCAGTCACATAATAGGCAGATCCCGAGCAGTTGGTTCTCAGGGGAGTCCCTAATGACTAGGACTCCTCCGGTCAATTCATGGATCTGTCCTTGATTTTCCATAGGTGTAGGCAGCAGACAACAATAAAGGCACAACTGCTGTCTCTGGAGTGCACGTGTATCTGGCTCCTCACTTCCTGTGTGCTCCTTCAAGGCACACCCAGCTCCTCCCCCTGGTAAACAGTATAGTCGAAACCAGAGCAAGCAAAGGGGGAGGGTTTTCAGTGGTTCCCGCTGTTTCTGCAAACTGTAGGTCAACAAAAGCTTGTAAGTGAAGATAGCTTTTGCAGAAAAACACACATCTTCCCTGGTAAGGCGGGAAGCGCCATTTTGAGGCAGAATCAAAGTCCATGCAGGCCCCAGTGATCTGGAGCCGCCATTTTGAGAGCACAAGAGCACATAGCGTCCCTGTTAGGAGCAGGAACCACCATTTTAACGCACAAAGTCCATCCCCACGCAGTCTCCTTTAGAGCAAAAACCGCCATCCCGTGAGGACTTGTGAGACAGGCGTGACCCACTTTCTTCCATAAGGGGCCATGCAAAGTAAAGCACAATTTTCTTTTTCTTGCAGAGTACCACACGTCCTGGGGTAGCCTCAGGGGACGCCTCCCAAACCGTTACAGCAATAGCCCTGTATTGCCTGGGTGCACAGGGGTCTCTGATCTCACCGCAGAGGCCCTGTCTCCATCTCACAGCAATAGTCCTGTTATTACATGGGTGCACAAGGGTCTCTGGTCTCACCGCAAAGGCCCTGTCCCCATCTTGCCATCACAATGTTGGGGGTTACAGAAAGGTATCCACACCCCCCAGGTCTATAGCCCCCAGGGGGACGCCCTAACTGCAGTGCCAGGATGAGCCTGCAGGCTCCCTGGTGTAGCTTCAGGGACCCGATATTCCCCATCCTTTTCTGGGTTACTCAGAATAGGTAGGGTACCATGCTCCCTGAGCCAAAGCCCCCTCAGGGAGTTGCCCCAAACCTATTACGCCAGGAGGGCGTGTATGTGGGTATCCACGCTCCCTGGCCATAGCCCTTCAAGGGAGTCCGCCCCACAGGCTAGCGACTATATGTGGGTCACCATGCTCCCTGGCACATAGCCATCAAGGAGTCGCACATGTCCATTTTGGGGTGACCCCCTCCCTGGGGAAGCTTCAGGCAGAGATCCCCTCTCTGCCAAGTCTGTGAGCTGCTGCAAAGTTCTCTGACACCGCTGTGTGGTTTACCTGCCTCTGAAAACCTGTCCTGTTGCTAAAACCTGTCCTGTCCTAGGGAGCAGTTCCTCTCAGCAGCGCCTCCAACTGTACCTCCCTTATCCCCCCCCTTCGTGAGATTGGGGGGGTACACTCCTTCTGGGTACATTAACTGGGTCTTGGTGCTGTGACCTGCTGGCAAACAGGAGGGCTGAGACTCTGTGGTGTTGTGGGGAGAGCCCAGCACAGGGACAGGGGTTGAGACAGGTTACCTGGATTGGATCTTCTCTGGTTGGTTGCAGCGCCTCCAGCCAGTAGGGATCCTCTTGGTCTGCAGAGGAGGGACCCCCACTGCCACTCCTCATTCACCAAAGACAGTGACTCCACACAGCAGTATCTCTTTCTTGTTAATCTTTATTCATCAGAGCAGCATACAGCATGATACACAGCATTGTCTCTCTGCATGCCTAGGCCCAGCTCAGCATTCTCTGCCATCATGCTCTTAGCAGCATAATTCCCCCCCCCTCCTTTCCCAGGTTGGGGGGGGGGGGTAGGAGGGAGAGAAACTCTTCTCTGTACTTCTCTCTATCAGCTCTACTCAATAACTCCCTTCTAACTAACTGATCTCTCTAACTGATAACTTAATTTAGGAGGTGTGTCCCAATTTGGACATCTCAGGGGAGTGTCTCTAACTTTGAATCATTACAAGACAAAGTCGGATACAGATTGGCCCACACACAGCAGGGGGTGTTCCAACCAATATCCACCCCTTTGATTGACATACCTCATGTTGCAAAGCCCGCCCTTGAATATGGCTACATATTCAAAGCTGAATACACAAACAGGCTTTTTGAAGGAATTAACCTTTCCACTGCCTGTTCTAACAGGACTGACAGAGGAAAAGCCCAGAACAAGAAGTAACTGCCGGAAGTTCATGCTACATATGTTTCCTAACAAGTTTCATAGGTAAACTTGTATCAGTGTTATAAAAGCAGGGACGAGTTACAATTAAAATTAAATGAAGGTGATCACTCTGTCTCGGTGGAAGTTTATTCATTAAGCTGTGATAGTGTCAATCAGAGCACTAGACACAAAAACTCCCACTGACTGTAGATCAGGGCACTATTGCACAGAAACGCCAACTCAATAGTGTCCCAATTGGCACTATCAAAGCTTAATGAATAATCTCCTATTTTTCTCCTATTTAGTTTATTTTAATACAGTAGCATGCAAGAAAACTTTTCTTGCAGAAGAGAGGTGAGAAGTGACACCGTAAGAATGTATCTATGGAATCTTACAGTGAAACAAGGACAGGAACATAACTCATAAAGCCTTATTCTATTAAAGTGCTATTGACGTCAATCGGGCTTACTGTACAGTAGTGCTGTATCAGTACTTTACAGAACAAATCACATAAAGGAAGATTCAGTCATTTGCAACATTATAAAAAAATGGTACTATCTTAAAATATGGCAACATTTTAAAATAACCTTTATACTAAAGGTGTGCCACCAGCGGTACAGCAGTCAAAACTGTCTTTTTACCCAAGTAATATGTCAGCTACTTCCTAAAATCTAAGACTATCTTGGCTATATAAACTGTATATAATAGCCACCACACACAGTCAAGATAATAAACCCAAACTGGATTAGATGATAAAAAATACATTGTGTAATTCCATATTAATGTATAAACCCATTACTACGTCAGGTGGGCAGCTGGTCAGGGCCAAAAATGGGTCACATTTTTTCCCATGTGACAATTTTCTTATTATATTAATATTATTATTATTTCTATCATAATTTACTAATAGCGTGCCAACATATTCTGCAGCGGCACAGTAAAGTTGTGGGATGAAAACAATAAAATATCAAACAATAACACATTGTACAATAGTACATTGGTACAGTAGGTACAGTAAGGAATACGCTGCTCCAAGGAGCTTAAGGAAGGGTAAGTGGAAACATAAGGCACAGGTGGACAATAAGGTTGGTGTGTTTCAGATAGCTCCTTGTTAATTTAAGGAGTTTGCCTAGTGCGATTGTGCAGAGAGAGAGAGAGAGAGAGCTATGAGAGCAGAGTAATTTGTGGAGATGGAAAGGCTTCATTAGACATCTGAAATATTTTACCAAAGACCAATAACAGAGCAGTGGTAACAACAAAAACGGCTGATTCCCTGTGGTAGCGCTACAGCTGCCACCTTTGCTGCGACTTGGGGGTTATTTTTTAGAGAGTCTGAAGTGAATTGAAGATAGCTGAGCTGCAAACAAACACACACACAGCCCTGATACACGGGGAGAAGGTGGTGACGATCTCCAGGTCTTTTCCTGGTGATGTTAACTCTGTCCACACTGGCTTAGGGTTGGAAAAATATATTCCCATGTAAATAACTCATGTCACGTGGGAACATACGTATGTAAGTACAGCAGGGCCCCTGGTATACGGCGGGTTCCATTCCAGGGGCCCGCCGTAAAGTGAAAATCGCCGGAAAGCGGATCAGGCGATTTTCACTTCTCTGCATGCACAGAACGGCGTTTTTCGCATGCGCGCTGGGCGCACCCGCCCATTCTGTGCATGCGCAACTGCAATTTCAAGATGGCGGCCCCCTTCTCGGCGCCGCCGGATAAGCGGAACGCCGGTTAACGAAGCACCGAGAAACAGGGCCTTCCTGTATGTCTTTATTTATACAGCGCCATTGATGTACATAGCGCTTCACGTGACCATCATATAAATAACAAATAATACAAATAACAGATCATGGGAATAAGGGCTTCAGACATAAAAGTAACATTAAGGAAGAGGAGTCCCTGCTCTGAAGAGCTTACAATCTAATTGGTAGGTACTGTAGGAAGGACGTACAGAGACAGTAGGAGGGCATTCTGGTAAGTGTGTCTGCAAGCGGCCAAGCTTTTTTTGCAGGTGTATAGTATTAGCTGCAGAGCTACTCATATGCTTCGTTAAGCAGGTGTGCATTAAGGTGGGTCTTAAAGGTAGATAGAGAGGGTTCTAGTGGGGTGTTGAGGGGAAGGGCATTCCAGAGGTGTAGGGCAGTCAGTGAGAAAGGTTTAAGGCGGGAAAGGGCTTTAGATACAAAGGGGGTAGAGAGAAGACATCCTTGAGCGGAACGAAAGAGTCGGGATGGTGCATAGCGAGAAATTAGGGCTGAGATGTAAGGAGGGGCCGAAGAGTGTAAAGCTTTAAAAGTGAGGAGGAGAATTGAGTGCGAGTTGCGGGATTTGATAGGAAGCCAAGAGTGTGATTTCAGTAGGGGAGACGCTGAGACAGATTTAGGAAAGAGTAGAGTGATTCTGGCAGCAGCGTTTTGGATAGATTGTAAGGGGAACAGATGAGAGGCAGGAAGACCGGACAGCAGGAAGTTACAGTAATCGAGACGGGAGAGAATGAGGGCCTGTGTATTTTAGCAGTCGAGAAACAGAGGAAAGGGCGTATCTTTGTAATATTGCAAAGGAAAAATTGACAGGTTTTAGATAAGTTTTGAATGTGACAAGAGAATGTGAGAGAGGAGTCGAGTGTGACCCCTAGGCAGCATGCGTGTGCTACTGGGTGTATGACAGAACTTCCAACGGTAATGTGAAAGGAGGTAGTGGGGCCAGGTTGGGATGAAATATGAGGAGCTCTGTTTTGACATGTTGAGAGACATTCAGAAACTTCGGTCTGCAGAGCAGACCGACGGTCAGGGGTTGAAAAGTAAATTTGTATCATCAGCATAGAGGAGATTTGAACCCAAGAGATGTGATTAGGTCACCTAGAGAGAGTGTGTACATAGAAAAGAGGAGAGGTCCCAGGACATAGCCCTGGTGTACCCCCACAGAGAGATCAATAGAGGAGGAGGTGTTAGCAGAAGAGACACTGAAAGTATGACGGGAGAGGTAAGAGGAGATCCAGGATAGAGCTTTGTTACGAATACCAAGAGTATGGAGAATGTGAAGGAAAAGAGGGTGGTCCACGGTATCAAATGCTGCAGAGAGGTCGAGTAATATGAGCAGAGTGTAATGACCTCTGTCTTTGGCAGCATGGAAGTCATTAGTTATTTTAGTGAGGACTGATTCAGTGGAGTGAGCAGTGCGGAAGCTAGATTGTAGAGGGTCTAGGAGAGAATAGATGGGGAGAAAATGGAGCAGGTGAGAGAACACAAGGCGTTCAAGGAGTTTAGAGGCAAAAGGTAGGAGGGAGACAGGTCGATAGTTAGATAGTTAGGTCAAGCTTGTTTTTTTGAGTAATGGTATGACTGTTGCATACTATTACATACTATTTAACTATTTAGCATGTTAAGCCATAAGTAATGGAGGGAAAAACATGGTACCTGAAACAATAAGAATAGTTGCTCTCATTGATGTCCCTCCCGAATTTACAATCCCAATTAGACCAATTTAGTAAAATTTCGGGATATAAAATTAACACGGACAAGTCGGAGGCACTGAACTTTTCATTAACAGCATCAGAAGTTAAGTTGCTACAGGCAAACTTTAATTATAAATGGAGCTCGATAAAAATTAAATATCTGGGAATACAGATAACGAGCTCTTTTAAGACCCTATACCAACACAATTATCCCCCTCTCTTCGAAAAGATTAGAAAAGATCTTCAGGGCTGGAACAAATATCAGATCTCTTGGCTAGGAAGAATAGCCACAGTTAAAATGAATATCCTGCCAAGACTCCTATATTATTTCCAGACACTACCAATAGACATTCCACTAGCAGAACTTAAAAATATCCAGAATAGAATTTTTCAATTCATCTGGAAAAACAAAAGACCAAGGGTTGCTAGAACAATTTTGCTAGCCCCAAAAGATTGCGGAGGTCTGGGAGTCCCGGATATCACTAAATACTATTTGGCAGCCCAACTAAAACAAGTAATAAGGTGGAACAACGACCCAACTACAAGTTGTTAGCTGGGGATTGAGTCTACCTATGCAGGACCCCTTTCTCTGCCGGCAACCCTTTGGACCGGGGGAGGAAGGGAGAGTCTAGCAGATAAATTAAAACTGGGAGCAATGAGGTGTACATGGAAGATATGGACAAGAAATAAGGAGAAATATCATTTGGCCTCTTCCCCCACTCTAATGACCCCCATATTTAGCAACCCTGAGTTTATACCAGGCTGCCTCCCACAGGTACTTAGTAAATATAAAGAGCTAAGTTTGGTAATAGCTGATGATTTTGTATCCAAAGATAAGATTCTTGCACTCCCAGAGTTGGAGTAAAAACATAAAATTACAAATTTACCGGTTTTTGGTTACTTACAAATTCGACATTACCTACAAACAGTCTCAAAAGACACAGGGGGCTATGCACTAAGCTCAATGGGTTTGCGTTCTGATTTGGCCAAAAAACAGGTTCGTTAAAAAGTGAAGCCGGGGACGCGATTCACTAAGGCCTTGAGGCCATTTTTTTAACGTACCTGCTCAAAATAGCTCAGAACAGCCACAGCGTACGTTTTGCCTTTTTTCCCCCTGCTAGTGTTCTGAACCTTTACGTACGCTAGCTGATAGAAAAAAAAGCCGCATGTAACATTTGCATAGAGATTTGCCATCTCCATGCAAGGCTGTTACAGGCGATCGTACACTAAATAAATACATTTTAATAATAGTGTACATGAGCAGGGGGTCTCCCGAGCTGAACCGCATTGGTTTCAGGTCCGAGGACCCCCTACCTAAGGAGATATAGGCCCCGTTATGGGGTGCCGGTATCCCCTGCACTTTAAAGCTCCCGCGTCACGTGACCGGGACATTTAAATTCTGCAGGGGATACCGGCACCCCATAAAGGGGCCTATATCTCCTGAAGTAGGTGGTTCCCGAGGCTGAAACCAATGCGGTTTAGCTCAGGAGACCCCCTGCATAACTACACTAGTATGAAAACACACATAACAATAAATAATAATTCCTTACCATAGCAGCTATCCGCTAAGGTTATGAAGCTGCATTAATGTATTTTTAATAATAGTGTGCGGGAGCAGGGGGTCCCCTGAGCTGAACCGCATTGATTTCTGCCTCAGAGACCCTGTCTCTAACTTTGAATCATTACAAGACAAAGTCGGATACAGATTGGTCCACACACAGCAGGGGGTGTTCCAACTAATATCCACCCCTTTGGTTGACAAACCTCAGGTTGCAAAGCCCGCCCTTGAATATGGCTACATATTCAAAGCTGAATACACAAATACACAAACAGGCTTTTTGAAGGAATTAACCGTTCCCTGCCTGTTCTAACAGGACTGACAGAGGAAAAGCCCAGAACAAGAAGCAACTGCCGGAAGGCCATGTTACATTCTCCCTCTGCTAAAACCCCAACCGTCCCAGCTTGGGACTACAGCAGGTATAACCCTTACCTTGCTGTGCAACACCTGCGAACTCAACATGAGCTGAAATGCATCCCTGTACATTTCAGCTAACATGACCGGCATAACACTGCATATCACAGATACAGGATACAACATGAGACACAGCGAATGAACAGAACATTTGCTACCTCTGTAGTAAGAGAAAGTACATTAATAGAGAATTGCATTAATAATAATGAGCGGGGTCAGGCTTCCTGACCAGTTTACCATTGTCATCAGGTACTTTCACAGAATAGGACCTGCGTTTACCATATTCTGATACATACTCCACCCTGTCTAGGTAGATATCTCGGCCTATCATCCATAATTTTAGACGTTTTGGAGCTCTATCTAGATCCACATAAGCGGGATCTCTTGCATATGTCCCAATTTGGGCAATTATGGCCTCTTTCACCATCTCTAGGCGGTGAGTTTCTACAGTTCTCATCAATTTCTCAGGAAGATATGGAAACTCATATCCCATCTTCCTGAACCTGTGCACTATTACTCGAGCTGCACGGCTAAACTTTATTAGGCTCCTATCAGTGACAGTGCCAGGTAGCACCCAGAACAGAGGACCATCCCACATAGGGGTTCCTTCTGCCTCCTCTCTAACAGGAGAGAGCACATTTTCAGAATTTGCTAAGCACATCCCCTTATCATCACAATCCCTCCACTGAACAATACCCTCCAAAAGTGACACAGGATTGGACAATACATCATAGTGTTCATTTGGAGCCACGGGACTCACTGGTGTTAAAGTCCTGGGGGTCAGGGGTCGTATCTTGGGACTGGTGACTGACGGGGAAGGCAGGGCAGAAGGGGCAGATGACTCAGGGACTGGGGCCGCCGGTGACAAGGGGGCCTCACCAAAGTCTCGAGGGGGCTCATTCAGGGAACTGTCCCCGGGAGGAGCAATGGCACAGTCCTGGGTCAAGTTCAATTTGCCCCTCCCTTTGGCCTTAACGTAGCGGGCTACAGCCAGCTCTTGGGCCTTGTCGAGCGTCTCGGGCTTCCTTCCGCTCCCTGCATGTCAGGAGGAAAGGATCATTCGGAATGGTAGCACTCACCGGAGCGGCCTGGATATCTCTTGAGCTCACCCGGCCGGGTGACTCGGCGGCCATCTTATCTCCCGGTGGTGGAGCAGCAACGGTAGCAGAGTGGATGCAGTCATCAGGGTTGGTGCCGGCCGGCACTTCTCCCATCAGTGGACTCTGCAACAGCATCTTGTCATAGTGGCGTTTCGCAGCTCGCATGTAGGAGAGGAAGCGAGCACGGGCCTCGCACATCTCCTGCTGACGCCGCAGGTACAGCTCCGCAGCGTTCTGGGCTTGATCTCAGCGGGGATCTGAAGATAGAACAAGCGACTCACCGGCATCAGCAGCAGCAGCAAGTATGGTCACAGCAACATCGGGTACGTGGGAGATATTGGCCGATACCTCTGGAGTGGCTGGAACAGCAGGCTCGACAGAGGGTTCCTCCCTGTTGGAGCAGATTACCGGAGCAGCAGTAGAACGCACCTCACAGTATGGGTGTGAGGCGGTACCGCATGTCTCGGCCGGCAGACCACTCAGCGCCGTTGGCACAGGCGCAGACGAGGACGGCTCTGGAGCTGGAGGAGGATCAGGTACTCGGTTGAAGGCTTGTACCCAGGCAGTGGGTCCAAGCAGGGAGCCTTCCTTCCGGCCGCCATGCCGGACGATGGGGAGGTCCATGCTGGACCTGGATGAGGGGTAAGTCGACACCACTTGTAGGTCTGGATAAAAAAGTTCATAGACCATTGCGATGTAATGGGGTGCAGCGTCGTCAGCAGATGCTTGAGCCAACTGGGATAACTTACGCACCAGGGTGTATAAGGTGCGCAGTTCCCCAGTGCTCATTGCAAGGTCTGGTTCAGCGGGGCCACCTGTCCTTAGCCTGCAGATAATGTACACCACAAGCGGAGCAACTTCCCAGCAGATGAAGGGAGCCGCCTGGGCAGTCACATAACGGGCAGATCCCGAGCAGTTGGTTCTCAGGGGAGTCCCTAATGACGAGGACTCCTCCGGTCAATTCATGGATCTGTCCTTGATTCTCCATAGGTGTAGGCAGCAGACAAAGGTAAAGGCACAACTGCTGTCTCTGGAGTGCACATGTACCTGGCTCCTCACTTCCTGTGTGCTCCTTCAAGGCACACCCATCTCCTCCCCCTGGTAAACAGTATAGTCCAATCCAGAGCAAGCAAAGGGGGAGGGATTTCAGTGGTTTCCGCTGTTTCTGCAAACTGTAGGTCAGCAAGAGCTTGCAAGTGAAGATAGCTTTTGCAGAATAGCACATGGCTTCCCTGGTAAGGCGGGAAGCGCCATTTTGAGCACAATCAGAGTCCATGCGGCCCCAGTGATCTGGAGCCGCCATTTTAAATGCACAAAGTCCATCACCACGCGGTCTCCTTTAGAGCAAAAACCGCCATCCCGTGAGGACTTGTGAGACAGGCGTGACCCACTTTCTTCCATAAGGGGCTACGCAAAGTAAAGCACAATTTTCCTTTTCTTGCAGAGTACCACGCGCCCTGGGGTAGCTTCAGGGGACGCCTCCCAAACCGTTACAGCAATAGCCCTGTATTGAAAGAAATGGAATAAAATGCTCCCAAAGTCCTACTGTATAGTCTTTGTTTTCAGTCCTTCATAGAGTGTGATTACGCAGCCCAAGTCTCTCAGAGGTGATTCACCAACCTCTGTAGTAATTGTAGAAAAGGGAGAAGGGGGGGATCCTCAGGCGCGCTGCTCCACTCTTGACTCCAGGACACATGCAAATGTAAAGGAGAGACGGGGGACCACAATCAGGGATAATTCAATATATGTGAACAATATCCTTTCAGAAAATGGAAGGGAGGAAACACACTTACATAAGGTATCTGATCCCTGTGTTGGGCTGATCCTCTGGTGCAAATGGTGGGGGGGGGGGGAAGAGAGGGAAACCCCTTGATGGTTCCTCAAAATTAGGGAAGAGAAGGGAAAAAATAGTGTAATAAAGTTTATTAACAGAAATAAAAAAGAGATTAAAAACTCACAAGCGGCCAAATAAAATTGGCATGTAGAGGAGATATGTCCAGACTTCACAGAGCGGCCCTCTAGTAGATGGGTAGTCTCTTGTGTCCTCTGTTTCAGCTGGCAGGGTCTTTAAAAGGTGTGTGAAGACCAGTGGGTAGCAGGGGGGATCTCCAAAAGCCTGTGCACGGCCTGTGTCTCCTTTCGTCTGCTTCCCTGCACACACACTCCTTCCACAGCTTCCGTCCCTCTGCGCATGCGCATGCGCTCCGGTCGAGATGCTGGCCAAAACTGAAAATGCTCCTTCCCCTCTGTACGGTGGCCTGTGATGTCCAAAAACCATCAGACGCGTTTCGCATTAGCTTCCTCAGTGACGTCCTTACCCAGGTGGGTTCTGGTTACATTAAATGGGACTTGGTGCTGGGACCTGCTGGCAAACAGGAGGGCTGAGACTCCGCGGTGTTGTGGGGAGAGCCCAGGACAGGGACAGGGGTTTAGACAGGTTACCTGGATTGGATCTTCTCTGGGTGGTAGCAGCGCCTCCAGCCAGTAGGGATCCTCTGGGTCTGCAGAGGAGGGACCCCCACTGACACTCTTCATTCACCAAAGACAATGACTCCACACAGCAGTATCTCTTTCTTGTTGATCTTATTCAGCAGAGCAGCATACAGCATGATACACAGCATTGTCTCTCTGCATGCCTAGGCCCTGCTCAGCATTCTCTGCCATCCTCCTCTTAGCAGCATAATTCCCCTCCCTCCTTACCCAGGTGGGGGTAGGAGGGAGAGAACTCTTCTCTGTACTTCTCTCTCTGAAGTCTCCAATCCTCAGACTAACTCACTAACTGATAACTTAATTTAGGAGGTGTGTCTCAATTTGGACATCTCAGGGGAGTGTCTCTAACTTTGAATCATTACAAGACAAAGTCGGATACAGATTGGCCCACACACAGCAGGGGGTGTTCCAACCAATATCCACCCCTTTGGTTGACAAACCTCAGGTTGCAAAGCCCGCCCTTGAATATGGCTACATATTGAAAGCTGAATACACAAACAGGCTTTTTGAAGGAATTAACCTTTCCACTGCCTGTTCTAACAGGACTGACAGAGGAAAAGCCCAGAAGAAGAATTAACTGCCGGAAGGCCATGTTACATATATATGTAACGGGTATTCCCCCCCCCAATCGCAGATATAGTGTGGGGTGCAAGGGAACATACGATGTTACCATAGGTGTGGTGCATTACCTGTTGGCTCACAGGAGGGCTGAGCTTTCGCCACGGGGAACCTGGGGCAATACAATACTAGGGACAACCACTTACTCGATACAGCGCCTCCACCTGCGATGGCCCCCACCAGAGGGGGAGTGGTTCCTCACAGGACAATACAATAATCACATACACGGGAATATATATTTACGAGTGACTTTACTAACAAGCAATATAACATATCACGCAATACCTTTATATAACCTGTGTCCCTCTCTAGAGGAGACACCTACTGCGTCGCGCAGGACGCTTCCCCAACACCAGGTGATCCCACCCAGTGTCCCGAGAATCCCACCCAATGTCCCGCACTGTTGGAGAGAACGTGGGTGACTGCGCAGTCACAGTTACACTAAGGGGGCCCGTTGGTGCACTTATGACTGTATGGTACCTGCCGAGCACTCCGGTACTCGGATCAGCAACTGGCTTCGCAAAGGGTCAGACGTGTGATGAATCCGTCTGATCCTCCAACCGAACTCCTTTGTACGCAGACCGCCAGGGCGGTCTCCCTCTGGAATAGTCTCTGCGGACCCCAACGTGGGTCCGAACCGCTTTACAGGAACCGCAGCGTCCGCTGAGTCCCTAACTAACACTTGGTACTAACGTGACAGGAACCCTAACCTAGGGCCTGTCCCTGTGGTACCGCAACCTAAAGCGGCTTTGGGGAAAACTCCTAGAGGCCTACCGGTGTTAATAACCTGCCCCACTCCCCTAACTCTTCCCAGCCTTGACTGTACTTACTAAGACCTAACGAGTCCCAGCGCCTACAGCAGCAAGCTGTAGCTCACTGGATGCTGCAGCCAACGTGCTGCGCAACAAGGTGCCTGCCTGTCAGACCTCACAGCACTAACAGCCGTGACTCTGACAAGGCAGCACTCTACACTAAGGGCAGCGTCCCTATCTTGGGCCTCCCTAAGCATTTACCCACTAAACTAGTGGGGAGTTGGGGCCTACCTGGGGTGTAGGTACCTATATGGGGCAGGAGCTGCACTCGCTCCCCGCCCCCTTCCTTCCCTCACAGCTCCCTGACTCCAACTCTCTGTAACCTTTCTTTCCCAGCTCCCACTAATGTAAGTGGCAGGGTCCCTAACCTGAGGGCTGTCCCTGGCAACACTCACCTTACTGGGGAGCTGAGCTATCTCGGGCCCTGGGGGTGCTGGCCTAGTACAGGGAGTCCCTGACTCCTGTACCCTACCTCCTTCCCTGGGCTGCTCCGGTCTCTGACTAACTAGTGTGCTCCAACTGACAAAAACCCTGTCTGCACACAACATTGTTGCAACTCTGTAGCATGAGAATCTGCCAGCTCTATTGTCTTCAATGCTGCCTGTGACAAAGGTGAAAGTGCAGTCCCCTGAGGCTGCTGGGAATTGTAGTCCTTGGCAAAGCTCTTTTCTATGGGGACCGTGTGTGCGATCTTTACTGCGCATTGGCGAAGCTCGCGCCAAAACCAAGAGGGCGGTGCCCGCCGGGAGAAGTCGCCGTCCCCTTCCCCCACTGCCACAGGGGTAAGGCAGGGGGCAAAGGAAAATCAGGGGAACCGGGGGTGACCCCCTTACACTCTCCCCCTGGTGAAAATACCAATGTCCCCGCTTGGAGAACAGCGTCACATTACAGAAAGTTACACAATAAAAATGCATTGCATAAACAGTACAACGTAACATATTGACTGTAACATCACTGATACATGGCATATCACACACAGTAATACCCGAAGCCAGCTGAGTGTTAGCTGCTTGCTGAGACCATTTGTGGGGTGCCCCTAACTTATCATGTGGGGGTACCTCACTTTTGCGTCTGTGAGCCTCCCCCGGAAAATTCTCTTGAAGAGCACACTCTGGGGTGACAGTCACCGGTTCCTCGCTACTTCCTCCCCCTGGTGGAAGGAATAGCACAGTGTCCTTTAACCAGGCCTTTACCCGGCCATCCGCGGCATGGATGCGGTAGGCCAGGAGGCCGGAACCTTTCCCGCGGTCCACTACCTGGCGAATGAGGCGCTCCTTTTTGGGCTCAAAGGAGGCCAGTCTCCCTGAATCTTTCCCTACACAGTCTTTGTCCCTACGAACTTGCGAGGCTTCCACTGGGAAGCGAGAAATGGATAACGTCTCTTTTCTCAAAGTCTCTGTTTCACCCTGCAAGGGGTAAAGGGTTGATACCTTACCACTGCGGTGATTCCCGGTGGCCAACAGGTCCTCGGGGACGCTGTCAGTTCCCACCTCAGCTGTCTTGGGTAATGTCCACAACACTTCTGGGACAGTCCACTCACTGGCTTGAAACTCGGGAGCGTTGGATCCCAGTCCTGGGACCATTTGAGTCGGAGCGCACGGGCTCACACTCGGTTCACGTGTGCTGACACCTGGATGTCCAGCTACATTCTTCTGCTCCGCATGAACGGTAGTTGGAGCATTTTTCACGGTCACCTCCACCGGAGCCTGTGGGGAGCAAGGGGGTTCCTTACCACTCTGCTGGCTTGCGATGGGTTTCTCTTCATCTGGAACGATAGGCGGTAGGTACTGGTCCGCTCGTACTGCGGGACAGCTATCTTCTAGGGGGGACACCTCCGCCAGGACGCGATGTCGAGTGGAGCCATTCGCCCTGGTGTCCAGACTTAAGAAGCTATCGTGCTCCGCGGTCACCTGGTGGCTCACACCCAACACCCCTGGGGCAGTCAACTCACCCTTGTCTTCA